>BGZK01001570.1:0-131799 GCA_005406025.1 Eumeta japonica
CCTGGCCTGGCCTGGCCAACCTGGCCTGGCCTGGCCTGGCCTGGCCTGGCCTGGCCTGGCCTGGCCTGGCCTGGCCTGGCCAACCTGGCCTGGCCTGGCCTGGCCTGGCCTGGCCTGGCCAGCCTGGCCTGGCCTGGCCTGGCCTGGCCTGGCCTGTGGCCTGGCCTGGCCTGGCCTGGCCTGGCCTGCCTGGCCTGGCCTGGCCTGGCCTGGCCTGGCCTGGCCTGGCCTGGCCTGGCCTGGCCTGGCCTGGCCTGGCCTGGCCTGGCCTGGCCTGGCCTGGCCTGGCCTGCCTGGCCTGGCCTGGCCTGGCCTGGCCTGGCCTGGCCTGGCCTGGCCTGGCCTGGCCTGGCCTGGCCAGCCTGGCCTGCCTGGCCTGGCCTGGCCTGGCCTGGCCTGGCCTGGCCTGGCCTGGCCTGGCCTGGCCTGGCCTGGCCTGGCCTGGCCTGGCCTGGCCTGGCCTGGCCTGGCCTGGCCTGGCCTGGCCTGGCCTGGCCTGGCCTGGCCTGGCCTGGCCTGGCCTGCCTGGCCTGGCCTGGCCTGGCCTGGCCTGGCCTGGCCTGGCCTGGCCTGGCCTGGCCTGGCCTGGCCTGGCCTGGCCTGGCCTGGCCTGGCCTGGCCTGGCCTGGCCTGGCCTGGCCTGGCCTGGCCTGGCCTGGCCTGGCCTGGCCTGGCCTGGCCTGGCCTGGCCTGGCCTGGCCTGGCCTGGCCTGGCCTGGCCTGGCCTGGCCTGGCCTGGCCTGGCCTGGCCTGGCCTGGCCTGGCCTGGCCTGGCCTGGCCTGGCCTGGCCTGGCCTGGCCTGGCCTGGCCTGGCCTGGCCTGGCCTGGCCTGGCCTGGCCTGGCCTGGCCTGGCCTGGCCTGGCCTGGCCTGGCCTGGCCTGGCCTGGCCTGGCCTGGCCTGGCCTGGCCTGGCCTGGCCTGGCCTGGCCTGGCCTGGCCTGGCCTGGCCTGGCCTGGCCTGGCCTGGCCTGGCCTGGCCTGGCCTGGCCTGGCCTGGCCTGGCCTGGCCTGGCCTGGCCTGGACGCCTGGCCACCTGGCCTGGCCGAACGATACAGAATCGGAATACCAAACTCTCAGTCTACATCCTTCATGCTCAGTATATCAAGCGGAAATGTGCCCTGTATAAAGCAGTCGCAATGGTTAAAAGCCAGTCGAGAGAAAGTGGTGAACATTTTGGTGACTCTAGATCATCACTGGAACTCCTGAGCAACCGAGAACGGGACATCCATTGCACACCTGCAATGGGGAAAGTACAAGAAACGCTAACGCTGAAGAAAAAAATCCGTTTCTACTGGCTGAGAGCACGTGGGCACAAGGGCAACGAAAGAGCAGATGAACTGGCAAAAATCGCTGCCCAAAGGCTGATGCCGATATGATTACGAGAAAATTCCCCTATCCTGGGTAAAAACAAGATAAGGGAGGAGATTCTGAAATGGCAAACACGATACGACTCCTCCCAGACCGGTGCAATAACGAAAACATTCTTTCCTGACGCAAAGAAAGCATACGCAACGATCAGGAAATTGAAGCCAACACCGGTCCAGACACAAATATTCACAGGACACACAGGAATAGCGGAGTACCTGCACAGATTCAAACTCTTACAGAGCCCGAGTTGCGAGTGCGACGCCGATAAAATCGAATCAGTATGGCACATAATCCTTGAATGCCCCAGGTATGAAGTTGCACGCTACGATCTCGAACACAAAATCGAGACAAAGCTGGAAAAACAAAAATGCACGAAATAATGGAGAACTGAAAAAGAGTGGAATTCTTGTCATTCGCAGAGAAAGCCTTCGGGAAGCCACATCCAGACATAGATCCATGAACCGAAAGCGCAATGAAGAAACACCTCCAACTGCGCCGACTTCAGCCCCAACACAAAACCCCAAGAGAATCGAAACAGAAGCTACAACACTGCGCACGACAAACGGAAAGAATGTTACGTTGCGCAGAAACAGCAGGAAAGCCTGGGATACGAACAAAGGGAGTGGCACTGTTCATGGACGAAAACACGGAAAAGGAATAGGCTTTGGAAGCCCATGGGGAAGAGCAGCGTTTCACTTTCGCCAGGACTTGCCAACCTCATAAACGGCAGTACCAGTAAAACCATCCGGAAAACCTTTGATTCGCTAGAACAACTAGTAATCGAAGGTGAATCCTGCAGAATGGTACGGACCAGAAACAAGATCGTCCTACTATTCACATGGACCGAGGATACACCGTTTATCCAGGCAAGTAAAGTACTACATAAACTAAGCGAAAGTGAACAGGCAACACCTGAGTGATAAGCATAGACTCTATGTCAGTCGGCTACGAAAAGGCAATGTCGAAGATTATCTTGGAAGCATAGCAGCCTCCGAAACACAAGATCGTAATGTATGAAGATCGAGGAGAAAATCTCAGTTTTCTTCACATACGATCCGGCATGCTCAACGACACCGATTGACAGCTGGGGACATCCTGTCAGGACCCAGAAGAAATGAGCGGCTCGGAGCGTCCCGCAAATCAAAGCTGAAAAGGAGACAAAAACCGCGAAGCGAAAGAGCGCCCGCGAGCAACGCTCGAGACCGGTAAAACTGGAAAACTTCTTTCGTGCATGCAGGAATAGCCACAAAACTTAAGGCATTCACCAGCAAAAGCGAGTGTTCGACAACAGAGGGACAAGGAAAAGCCTCGACATCTAAAAGATAACGAACGATTCACCAAAGTCTGCCCGAAACCCACAAAGGCCGACCTAGGAGAAGTCAAACCTCCGTCGTTATGCCTGTCGAGAATCCGAAAGACCATGAGGAACGCCTTCCTCGAGTTCGCTGCACTAACAATAGCGATACAAGATGTCACCCAAACAATGTAAAAACATTCTGAACATATACAAGAAAGGGACATCGAACAGCTAAAACAAAACTCGAGGAAAACAGAAGGCACCATATACAACAATAAGTCGTCCCAATACATACTCGGAGACGCAAGACAAAACATGGCGGCCTACAATGACACATGCGGACTCGTATATCTCGACGAACAGGCAACGAAAATCACAGGCAAGGCCAAATATGAAACTCAGAAACGATCCAATAGTGGTAATGACCAGAGACACAAAGGTATGGAAGAAAGAATCCTGAGAACGATGAAAACTTTCAAAGGAAAACGACCAAGACTACTCGGAAACATTTACCGACTGGGAAACACCGAAAATACATGGATCAACGGGTGGATGTGGGAAAACAACGTGGATCGTTCAAGAATTTGACAATAAAAGGGATTGCATAGTCACCGCGACCATTGAAGCAGCAGAAGACCTAAAGCGAAAACTGGCCAACAGAATAGGAGCCGAAGCAACGACCAGAGTGCGCACGATGGCTTCTGTATTAGTGAACGGGTTCAAAGAACACACACAACCGTCTCCTAATCGACGAGGCTATGATGAACCACTTTGGCGCAATAATAACGGCCGCTCTGCTGGCCAAGGCCAAGGAACTGCTGCTTAACATAAATCAAATCCCTCACATAGACAGACACAATGTCTTTCCGATGAGCTATGAAAAGCCAAATGCTGTAGCAAAGTCTCCCGAGAACTGCTACGATCTTACAGAAACCCCATGGATGTGGCATATGCCCTCAACGAAATTTATAGCGGCATATACTCCACACAGGAAGGGACCCGATCATTGACGATGGATGGTTACGACATAAACAAACTCTCCATATCACCTCAAACGCTCTACCTGGCCCACACACAAGCTGGCAAAACAGAGCTAAAAGCCATGGGATGCGGACAAGGTAAAGAATCGAGAGTGTTAACTATCCATGAAGCGCAGGGTCTAGCCTCAAAAATGTGTAATAGTAAGAACAGCGCGAAGAAAGCAGAAATTTACAACAGCATTCAACACGCGGTCGTAGCAATCACGCGTCACACAGAAAATTGTATTTACCTTACGGTAAATTGCAGTGACGCGATAGGAGACTCATACAAAGGCTAACAATGCTACATCGGAACGAATAATAGAGTACAACAAGATGGCAATAAGATCCCGGGACATAAACTCGGTCAGAGAAATAACCAAACACAGAAAGCCGGAACAGTACTGACCGGGTAAATAAAACACCGGATCAAACAGAAAGGCGTCAATTGCCCCTTCGACCCCATCTTCAATGCGGGGACCTTCGGATGCACAGGAGCTGCTGCGGCGGACACAGCGACAGGCGGAACTGCGGTGACGTCATCGGACACTAAAATCGGGTGATTCCGAAGTCAGAGCCCGGCCCCATCCATTGCGGGACTCCGACATCGAAGAGGGCGCTTTATATCGCTGGCAGGGAACCGGCGATTGAAGTTTGAATTTCCGCCTACACCGACTTTGGTGACGTCCAGTGCAGTGGTGGCGACACTTACGGTTGCCGGGGCCGAAAGTTGCGGAGATCCCCAGACAGCGAATCGCTCAGAAAAATTGAGCGATTTTCGGGGTTTGATCCGGCGACATCGGGGCCTGCGAAGGCGACCTAAGCCGCGACCTCGATATAGCGGTGGTGCGGCAAAATCTTGACTGCTTGGCGCATAAAGGGCGCCACCAGCGGGTCAACGCTACGCCGCAAGACGGACAACCTGAGAAACAGCTGCCGATGACGTAGGTCTAAGATTAGAAATATCTTGTTGATTAATTGTTTTGGATAATATTATTTAAATTTTAGTTGTGCAAATTATTATAAATATAGAGTATACAATATTGTAAAATTATAAAATCAATAATCCTGGTGCACTCCATCTGTTGGCTGTGTGGGGACTGGGACGGGGATCGGATATATAGAGGGCCTTTTTGGATATAAAAAGGGCGCTGAATCGACGTAGCCCAGCGGCAACACCGAACAGGGTTGTCAGTACACAGAAACCACCCGTGCATATAGGGCGACACTGGTAGATATACAGTGTCGCCGAAGCCCAATTGTCTCGGGGCGCCACTGGTTTGTAGATCGATTTGTCAAAATTATTCGGTTAATCCGCCGCGACATATAGGGGGCGACACCAGCATAGACCGTCGTGTCCGTGAGTTGTGCGTCGAATCGGACATTTTACCACTGAACGCGTAGGTGTACTAGTGTTCGCCAAACCCGTTTCTTGTTTCGGGGGCGCCACCGAAGTTTAGATTTAAATTTATATCACTTAGGGGCATACCGAACAAATTAAATTATTTAGGACCGCCGCCGCATATAGGGGGCGACACTGGTATAGACGTCGTGTACGTTAGTGGTGTGTCCCATCGGACATTTTGCCACTGAGCGCGTGGGTGTACAAGTGTTCGCCGGATTGTAGCGGGGGCGCCACCTTACTTTCGGTAATTGAAATTTCCCTCACTAGGGGCGCCACTTTTTTGGACTTTGAAAATTTTTGCCCCTTCAATAGATATTGATCTCCGTCCAGTGTCTTCAAGAATTGTTGAACGGTGACCGGACCCTACCCCCTTCACCAACCTCCACCCCTTTCGCCCCTCCCCAAACCCATATAAATTACCCCCTTTCACCCCTCAACCTAACTAGGTAACGGAGGGTCCTAGGATACCCGAGTTTGGGCTCATTGGATTCGCCGGGAAAAAAGGAAACTTTTGGCTCCGGCGGATTCCTAAAAACAAAGCCCAATCCAAAGATAAACGGGAAAAACCCAAATTTGGAACCCCCTCTGGCTGTAATTTGATAACCGTAGGTGTTAGATCACTGAAACCGGTGTCAAACGAAAGCTGAGGACCGGCTCCAGATTTTGGCCCCTCCACAATCTGAAAAATCCTTTCCCCCTCAAATAGAAAAGAGCCTGCAGATGGAAGACAAGAGGAAGATGCCGTCTAAACCTCTTGCCACCAAGCCTCCCCAGAGAAAAAAGCCGTCACCAAAAACTCTTCCTCCAGTATGGAAAGAGACGGCAACAAGACCGTCTCTACAGGAAATAGTACAGGGAGGAACGAAGGAAGAGGCGGTTAGGAGATTGATGGCAGAGATGTCGTCTAGTGAAGAGGATGCGAGTCGGCGAAAGAGCCGGGACTCCGATCTCCTCGTCAAAAAAATCCTAGAAGATGAGAAAAGGGCATTGGCAGCTGGTTCCTCAGGGGAATCATCGATGTCTTCCGTAGATACACGCCCCAGGAAGACTGCCCACAAAAACAGTATCCGTCGAGGTCCACACACCAAAAGAGTTGAGGACCTCCGCCGAGACGGAGAGCGGTGCCTTCGTTTCCCTACAGGCTGTAGGCGAATTTGCGGGGCGGCTCAGCCTCTGTGAAGAGATAGAGCGCCCTCCTATGCCGGAGCCTGAAACCGCTGCCAAAAAAGCCCAGGATTTGGCCCACACCTCAATAAAAGATGACCGCCCTACTGAAACAGAGCCTTCCATAAGTAAGACAGCCTCTATTGTTAATAAACTGGCATTGGAGGCGAAGACTGAATTGGAAAGGCTGACAAATATTAATAAAACTGTCAAGGAGGCGGTCATAAGCAAACTATGTGCCATCGGCGAGCTGGCCCTCCGATTAGAAGAGTCTCGCTCCGGCTACGCGGCGGGCTGGAGCGAGAAAAAGCCAGCAAGGCCCGGGAGATTGCCTCTCTGGAAAGCCAACATAGGCAGAAAACAGAGAGGCAACTAAAACAATGCCTGGACCTGGCCGCCAAAATGGATATAGTCAAAAGGAGGTAAAGGCCACCAGAAACATCCTGGGATTTTACGACGTCCCGGAGACACTGGAGCAGATCCGGAAGGCGGTGGAACAGCCCCTACTAAAAAGGACCTACTCGCAGGTGGCAGCAACAACACCGGCTGCACCTGCGAAAAAGACCCCACTTCCTCAGCGCGGGTCTGCACACACCATAATAGTAACATCAGAAGAAACGGCAGATACCGCAGACCACGTCATAGAAAAGATTAGACGAGCGGTTGACGCCAGAAAAATGGAAGTGTGTGTGGACCGGCTGAGGAAGACAAAGGACCAAAAGGTCGTTATAAGTTGTCCAACAGAAAAGGACATAAAGAGAATGAGTGGACAACTTAAGGAAAAGGGGCTAAAGATAAAAGAAGCCACCCGGAAACTGCCATTGGTTGTGATAAGGGACGTCCTCAAGGAAAACACTGACGAGGATATTGTGAATTCCTTAAAAAGGCAAAATAAGCACGCCACCGCAGATCTCGATTGGGGTAGCGCAGAGGTAAGAGTTAAGTTCCGCAGAAGGGCTAGAAATGACCGCGAGTGCCATCCGGTACTCGAGGTCTCGCCCGAGCTGTGGCGTCGACTCGTCGACGTGGGCTATGTGTATGTGGGGCTGCAAAGGCGCCCAGTATGGGACCAGTCCCCCCCTCGTACAGTGTACGCAATGTTTAGGTTTCGGCCACACCCGCAAATATTGCACGGGGATGGCTGAAATTTGCGCGCACTGCGGGGGGGAGCACAGGTCTCAAGTCTGTGAAAAGCGCCAAAATGGCGAAGTCCCCACATGTATTAATTGCACACGCGACGGGTTAAATGACACCGCACATGGAGCATTCAGCTCGGAGTGCAGTGTCAGGAATAAATGGGACGCCATAGCCAGGGCACGAGTGTCCTATGCGCCACCTGCTAATGCTGCCCCAACACGGATGTCAGAGGGTCGCTCTCCCATCCTGTAGTCCTGCTCCCAAACCTTTCCGGAAACCTAGTAGGACGCAGCCTGAGTGCAATGGAGGACAACTTCTGTATCTGATATAAATTTATAAAGAAATAATATTTAATAATGCTATTACATAAGAATAGTTAAATAACAGTTAGCAAGTATTATGTAATAAATAAAAAAGAAGTAAAACGATGTATAATATTAGTAAGAAAAACAATTAAATGAATTAAATTAATTAGATAATAAATAAGTTAAGAAAAGATTACATGTAACAAATAAAATCAGTAAATAAAATTATTCGGTGAATCCGCTGCGACGCGGATGGCGACGCTGGTATAGACCGTCGTGTCCGTGAGCTGTGTGTCCGATCGGACATTTTGCCGCTGAACGCGTGGGCGTACAAGTGTTCGCTAACCCGTGTCTCGGGGGCGCCACCGAAATGTAGAATGTAATAGATAATTAAGATAACAAAATAAGTTAAGAATACACATGTAATAAACAAAATTAGTAAATAAAAATAATTGAATGTAAAAGATAATTAAGATAAAAATACAATTACATAAAAGTATAAAGATGTACTAAGATAAGGAAATATAAAAATGTATTAAGATAAGGAAGGAATACCTGTAAAGAAATTAATAAAAGAAAATATGAAAAAGAAAAAAAAATAAAGAACCCCGATCCTGCATAGCAAAATAAGCCAACGGAGCGAAAGAGAGGCACGAATGCGCGACGTATGCCCCTGAAAATTAGTATAAAAGATAATAAGGTCTGTCTCCACCATGAGACAGGGGTAGGAAAAAAAAAAAAAAAAAAAAAAAAAACCTAACCTAACCTAACCTAACCTAACCTAACCTAAAACGGTTTTGCTCTGCACAGGATGGAGAGCCTGTGGGGACACATCTACAGGGTCATCAGGAAGCAGGAAAAACCGGGAGGATATCCTACTTCAAACCGACTCGGGCCTAGTATTAAGTCCAAACAGGTCGGCGACCCTGGCGAAACCTTCTTCCCTGATGACCGTGTCGATACTGACGATCCGTATCATACGGAAGTCAGAAGCGAACCGGCAGGGTAGTCAACCACCGAGGCTTCGCGGGATCTGCACGGTGGACCCACCTTTACCGGGGCTGAGGTTAGGTTTGCTCTTAAAGCATTCCACCCTCGAAAGCCCGGGCATTGATGGGTTCACCTCGGACATATGCCAGGCTGCCATTTTCCGGGATCTGGGATTGTTCTAGCGATGGCCAATAATGCCTTAGAGCTGGGATACTCGAGCCTGGAAGGTGGCGGCAATCAAGGTGATCCAGAAGCCGGGTAAGGACTACGCCCGTCCGAAGTCTTACCGTCCTATAGGTCTGCTCTGTGCTGGGCAAAACAGTGGAAAGGATGCTGGTCGGGCGCCTCAGTGGCACAATGCCAAACTTCAGGCGACGTATGGCTTCACGCCGCAGCCGGACGGAGGATGCCCTTTATGATCTGATGACACATATCTATCAAGAGTTAAATCTCAAAAGATCATACTAATGGTGTCATTGGACATAGAGGGCGCCTTCGACAATGCGTGGTGGCCGGCGTTGGAGACCCAGCTGCGCGCCCTTGGCTGCCAGTGAACCTCCATGGCCTGGTCCGAGGCTACCTTCGGGACCGGGAGGTAGTCGTCAAGTACGCTGGAGGGGAGTGCAGGAAAGGGACTTCAAGGGTTGTATACAAGGTTCTATAGCCGGTCCAACCTTTGGAACCTGATCCTGGATTCCCTACTCCGAGAACTCGGGGAACTCGGCATATACGTGCAGGCGTTCGCGGATGATGTGGTCCTCATGTTCTCCGGACAGTCGGCTTCGTCGATCGAGGGGGCCAACCGCGCTCTAGCTCGCGTGCACTGCTGGGGAGTCAAAATAAGCTGAGGTTCGCGCCATCGAAAACAAATTCGATGGTGCTGACCAAAAGCTGAAATATGACGACCCAGTGGTGCACATGAATGAAGCGGATTAGCTCGGTTGGCGAAATACGCCTCCTCGGTCTGACCATAGACAAAAGCTGACGTTCATTCCTCATGTCGCCAAGGCTTGTAAAAGGCTACTAATATTTACAAGGGCTTAGCCCGAGCAGCCAAGGCGACGTGGGGTCTGAGTCCGGAGATCGTGAGGACCATATACATTACCGTGATAGAGCCTATCGTTCTGTACGCTTCGTGCGCTTGGGCACCGGCGACGAGGAAGCTCGGCGTGCGAAGATGCTCGACGCTGTCCAGCGCAGCGTCGCTCTGAAGGCATGCCGGGCTCACCGTACAGTGTGCATTCCGCGCTCATCCTCGCGAGGCTGCCCTCTAGACATCAGAGTGGGGAAGTGGCCTGGTTATACGAGCGCGAAAAGATTTGGGGACACTTTTGTCGACCGGGAGCTCGAGACCCGTGTATTTCGGCGATTTGCCTCACCCGCGCACGTGCCGAGATCGGGTACGAGCGTCGGACCTCGACCCCAGACGGTGGACCGTCTCGCCGTCGTCGGGCCGCGCATTTTACCGACGGTAGCCGTATCGAAGGCAAAGTCGGAGCGGCCCTGACGAATGGCGGGACGGTAGGGAGACGTGGTACTCGACGCTACGACTCGATCCCTTCTGCACGGTCTTTCAGGGGCGGAGATGGTCGCGCTGCAAGGGGCGATACGGAGGGTGAAGAATGGTAAAGACGGGCTGGTCAACATTTTCAGTGACTCCAGGTCCTCCCTGGAGGTATTGGCCGGCCAGACCTATCACCCTCTGGCCCATGAAGCTAGGCGCGACATCTCTGAGATCGTTGCGGAAGGCAGGGCTGTGCGCTTATTTTGGGTTAGAGCGCATGCCGGAATCGCGGGAAACGAGCGTGCGGACGAGCTCGCCAGGCGCGCCGCCCTCACCAAGACGGCAGCGGACTATGACAGGTTTCCGCTGTCGTACGCGAAAAGGTGATCGGGCGGCGAGCCTGGAAGAGTGGCAGGAACGATACGCCGAGGGAGGCACAGGTGAAGTCACCAAATGCTTCTTTCCCAGGTGGAACAAGCGTACCGGGTCCTCCGAAAACAGAAATGACGTCCCTCTTGGCGCAAACCCTTACGGGACATGGCGGGTTCTCACAGTACCTACATAGGTTCAAACTGAAGGACTCGCCATACTGCTGTGATCCCGCTAAAATCCAGGACGTGCTGCACGTTCTCGAGGAATGTCCAATGTTTCTGCGGGAGCGTGTGGCACTGGAAACGGAGATTGGCGTCATTGTCGGGAGGGGGGAGTTTCCAACAATAGTTGAAGACGACCAAAAGAGAGCAAAGTTTTTGGACTTTTGTTGCAAAGTAACGGAAAAAACCTCAAAATTGAATCGAGACTGATAACGAAGGAAGATATAATGTACGGATAGGTGACAAGAAAAAGTTAACATAATTAAATGTAAAGTGGAAAATAGGGATGATAGGGAAAACTTAATGTAATAAGTATTGAAGTAGATTAAGATAAATGAGATGTATATACAATGTAATAAATATTAAAGTAGATTAAGATAAATGAGATGTATATACAATGTAATAAATAATGAAGTAGATTAAGAGAAATGTAATGTATATACAATGTAATAGATATAAGTGAGAGGGTTATAAAAAAAAAAAACATGGAACAAAATAAGAACAGAAAATGAAATGAAAAGAGTCAAAGTGAAAAAAAAAAAAACACAACAAATAACTTAAGAGAAACTTTATTTACCCTCCCCTATCACCCCTAAAATGTAAGAGATGAAAATGAGTGCGAGGAATAAACCTGAGACTAGGTATACAAGGGCCGTGGTCATACCATGCCACAGGGGCAATAAAAACCTAACTAACCTAACATTTCCTATTTACTGAAACGAAAAGTAATTAATTAATTGAAGGTTCGATATGAAATTATTTCGTTTCCTGCATTTTAACATATTAATTCTGCTGGTTTTACACAAAATTGGATATTTAATTCTAATTTGTTTGCTTTTCACAATAATTAATTAATTAATTAATATTGACATTGATACAGTTTAACATCTTAAATATTAGACTTATTGCGGGGAATTAATTGATGTATTGCTTTTCATAATTGCATAATTGACTGTTTAACATTTTGGAGATATATTTAGTTGTTGGATTGTTTTCTAATACTGATTTAATCGCTTACATTTAAAATTCGATATTATAAATTACATCATACAATATAGCATTTTGCTTTGTGCTCTTTAAAGTTGGATATTTGGATTTGTTTTACTTTCACAATTGCGTAGTTAATTGATTGAACATTTTGAGATAGACAGTCGAATTAATTAAGCAGTATTATATAAATTTATTGCGATTACAGCTAAGGCATACCGGTATACTATTGTTCGATATTTTATGTCTAATTGATCCTGTATTGTGCTGACATTTCATTTTGTGAACTTCTCTTTGCATTTTAGGATCGATTTTTTGAATTATTGCTGTACATAAATTAACATAGTTGAATTTTATATTGGCTTGAATTGGTTGATTAATAACTTGATTTTCAGCATTGTATTTTTACTTTATTTTATTCCTACAATTGGACATTAAAATTTTATTGTTGCTTTTTGAGATCCGACATTTAATTGATTGAATTTTCCATAAATTGACATTAATTTAGTTACATTTAAGATTTTAAAATTTAATATTAGAATTTTGATATTTTAATTTATTTGCCTTTCACAATTGCGTAATAGGTTAATTGAGTTTTTAATTGGATTTTAATTTCATTGAATTGCCATCTATAGAGTATTCACTATTGCAAATTGACATTGAGAATATTCTGCACTAAGATTTGATATTCTTAAATTTCTGCTATAATTTGACCTTTTAATTTTATTCTGTTTTTGCATTTTAAAGTTGTATATTTTGGATTGTTTTGTTTTCACAGTTGCGTAATTGGTTAATTAATATTTTGAACTGAATTTTTAATTTTATTGAACTGCCATCTATAGAAATTATTCGCCATTACAAATTAACATTGAAAATTGAATTGAAATTATTTTGCACTTTAAAATTAGATATTCTTGATTTCTACTTATAATTTGACAATTGGAATTTTATCTTATTGCTTTGTTTTTGCTTTAAAATTGTATATTTAATTTATTTTGCTTTCACAATTACGTAATTGGGTAGTTAGTGTTTTGAATTGGATTTTGATTTCACTGAATTGCCATCTATAGAATTTTTGCCATTGCAAATCGACATTGAGATTGTTTTACACTAATTGTTATTGAACATTTCGGGGTCGATATTTAATAGATTGGATTGCCTTCTGTAATTGACTATTAATTGGTTTACATTATAGAATTCGATACTTGAATTATTTGCTATTGAAATATTTAGATTTTGAAGTTTAGAATTCTGACTGCATAACTTTCTACAATTGTATATTTCTAAATTTTTGCATTCCACACTTTAATTGAAAATTGGATATATTAGGTGTATTTTCCTACTATTTCACATCTTTATTGTTTTATTTTTTTATTAGAGATTTTATCGTTAATATTAACACATCGATTTAAACTTTGTTTTACTGATTTATTGCAATTTAATTTGTTGTGTTGTGTTGCTCTGTTGCTGTGTTTGATATAATCTGAGTTTTGTAGTGCATTATTTTTTATTTTTTTTTGTGTGTTATTTCCTTTACAATTGCAATTTGACATTTACATTTTATTTTGCCTTTTGACATTTCATTTATTTTTTGACATTTTAATTATAGTTTATATTTTACATTTTAACAAGTTATTTAACAAATTATTTATTTAAACTTGACTAAGTCCTGTATATTATAAGAATTTTAAATAGTAATTATGAAATCGACTTTGAAAATTGACGAAGCCCCTAAGGCACTGGAACGGTTTCCGGGAGGTGGCGCAGAGCGGGATATGGCGTCAAGGCGGGGTACTAAAGGGACGTTGACGGCGGTGTCCAAGGCCGAGGAAAGTGTCCCAAACCCAATTAAGGGGGGCAACAAAGACCGGGACGGGGAAGAAAAAGCTGTTGCAGAAGGCGACGACTACACCACCCGTCCTCGGCACGCCCCCTGCAAATATCGAAAGAGCGAAGTCCTCCCAGTCAAAGAAGACGCGGACCGTCGCCTCGGATGATGTATCGGCGGTAACTGCGGCGCCACCGGCACCACCCAAAGTGGTGGTGGAGGTCGGACCGGCGGATGCTGCCGCAGCGGCCGCCAGGGAGTCCGAGGCCGGCGTCTTTACCGCGCTGGAGGCGGTGGGAGACTTCGCCAGACGGGCGAGCCTAAAAAACGAAATTGGCCGTCCGTCCTTGTCCGTGTCGGAGATGAAATCACCAGCGGACCTGTCCGAGGACTCTCCGCGGCCGGAACTTCGAAAAGCCGCATCCGCCCGGCCGGACGCACTCCCCACAGGAAGATTGGCGTCTGGAATCGGAAACCTCGCCATGGAGGCGAGGCGCGAGCTCGAGGGCCTAAAAAATATAAGTCGAGACGTGAAAGAGTCCGTCATCGGAAAGTTGTCAGTGATCGGCGAGCTCGCCTTTCGCCTCGAGGAATCCCGCTCGAATTACGTGGCGGAACTGGAGCGGGAAAAGGCGAGGAGGGCAAGGGAGATGGAAGCCGCGGAGAAACGAATTACCAAAATAACATCGGAAAACCTGGACAGGATCCTAAATGTAGAGAGTAAAATAGAAAAAATGATGGTAGAGGTAACCTCGACGCGGACAATTCTGGGACACTTCGACGTCCCGGAAAAGTTGGAGGCGATTCGTAAGGCGGTTGAAACGAGACCGGCCCGCGACCACAGAACTACGCCGAGGCGGCAGCGAGGCCGAAACCCTTGGCTGCTGCCGCCCAAGATCCCCGGCCCTGAGGTCCGGTCCGGAGCCGGCCACACTCTTATAATATCCTCAAGATGCGAGAACCACACCGCGGAGCAAGTCGTAGCTAGGTTGCGCAGGTGGGTGGACGCTAGGGGATGGGTGTGGCGTGGACCGGCTAAGGAAGCCGGGAATCAAAAGTAGTGATGAGCTGCTCCTCCGCAGAGGATGCTCTGAAAATAGAGGAGCAGCTCAAGATTCGCGGGGCTGATCTTAAAGTCTCGAAAGGGAAAAAAGCTGCCTACGGTCGTCATCCGGGACGTCCTCAAGATCAATACGGACGAGGACATCGTCGAGTCCCTGAGGACCCAAAATAAGCACATCGCCGACGGTCTCGATTGGAGTCGGGAGAGGGCAAAGGTGTGCTACAGAAGGCGTGCCAGAAATGACCTCGAGTGCCATCCGGTGCTGGAGGTCACGACCGAGCTATATAAGCGCCTAATAAAGGCCGCATACGTTTATGTGGGGCTGCAACGGCGCCCGGTCTGGGACCAGTCTCCTCTCGCACAGTGCTCGCACTGTTTGGGCTACGGACACTCTAGGCGCTTCTGCAAAGAAGCGTCTGAGAAGTGTGCCCACTGCGGGGGGGACCACGTGAGCGCGAAGTGCCAGTCTCGGAGCGCGGGGGAGCCCCCGAGATGCATAAACTGTGTGAGAGCCGGTCGTGCCGACACTGCGCATGGAGCGTTTAGCTCGGGTGCAGTGTTCGGCATAAATGGGACGAGATAGCTCGGTCCAAGGTGGCATATTGTTAGCCGCCGGCGCCTGGACTCACAAGCCCGCACAGAATTGGCCGAGGATCGTCCGCGGAAGAAAACACTGACCACGTATCCCTGCGGTTTATTCAGTCCAACTTGCAGCGCAGTAAACTCGCTACGTCTGAGCTGCTCGTTGAGGCTGATAGGCGGAGAATAGCGGTAGCCCTAGTTCAGGAACCCTATGTTGGGAGTATTGGCGAGCTGCGACGGTACCAGGATGCAGAGTCGTCCAAAGGCGACTCCGCGAAGGGACCCGTCAAAGCCGCCATCATAGTCCTGGACAGTGGCGTGGACGTCGAGGAGGATCAGACCCTCATCGACGAAAACGTCACGGCTGCCGTAATCGTAGCCGGAAACTGCAGGATTGGCGTTGTGTCGGTGTATTTCGAGGGACATGCCCATCGGCCCGTACCTCGATCGCGTGCGATACGTCTGCTCTAAACTCGGGACGGACAAAATAATCCTGGGGGGCGACGTCAACGCGTGGAGCGTGTGGTGGGGTAGTGAGCATGATGATGCACGCGGGTGATCTCTGCGATTTCTTCGATGCTGAGGGCTGCATCTTGAACGAGGGCAATACGCCCACGTTCGAGGTGTATAGGGGGGACCGTCTCTTCAGGAGCGTGGTGGATGTGACTGCGTGCGGCTCCGCTCTACTGGATAGAGTGGAGGAATGGCAGGTGGTCCGAGATTTAACATCCTCGGACCATAACGCGGTCACGTTCGCCGTGCGAATGGGGAAGCGGTCCGGTCCTCGGCCCCCCACCGGTACACGGGTCTACAACACAGCAAAGGCTCGATGGTCCGAGTTCGCAGCAGCCATGGATGCTGCTCTCGCTGAACGGGCTCTGACCGTCGAGATGGTGGAATCTGTGGACTCGTGCGACCGACTCGATGGGATCGTGGAGACCTACACCGAATGCATCCAACAAGCATGCGAAATTGCTATCCCACCTAGAAACTCGAAGCGCAGACTGAAACTCCCCTGGTGGAGTCCCGAGTTAGAGGGGCTGAAAAAGGATGCGCGCACTAGAAGCGGCGCATCCGCGGCCCCTAGCAGGCGGGAGTACGTGGTCGGGGAATATGTGCAGGCCAAAGAGGTTTACGAAAGGGCAGCGGCTGAGGCGCAGACCGCGAGCTGGAAGCGGTTTTGCTCTGCACAGGACGGGGAGAGCCTGTGGGACGGCATCTACAGGGTCATCAGGGAAACGGGAAAAAACCGGGAGGATATCCTACTTCAAACCGACTCGGGACTAGTATTAAGTCCGAACGAGTCGGCGACCCTCCTGGCGGAAACCTTCTTCCCTGATGACCGGGTCGATACTGACTATCCGCATCACGCGGAAGTCAGAAGGCAAACCGACGGGGATGATCGTCCACCCGCAACTTCGGGGATCTGCCCGGGTGGACCCACCTTTACCGGGGCTGAGGTTAAAACGCCCTTAAGGCGTTTCATCCTCGAGGCCCCGGCATTGATGGGTTCACGTCGGACATATGCCAGGCTGCGATCTTCCGGGACCTGGGAGTGTTCCTAGCGATGGCAAATAAGTGCCTAGAGCTGGGATACTTTCCCGGCCTGGAAGGTGGCGGCCATAAAGGTAATCCCGAAGCCGGGCAAGGACGATTATGCCCGTCCTAAGTCTTACCGGCCCATAGGCCTGCTCCCTGTGCTGGGCAAAACAGTGGAAAGGATGCTGGTCGGGCGCCTCCAATGGCACTTGATGCCGAAGCTGCAGGCGACGCAGTATGGCTTCATGCCGCAGCGCGGACGGAGGATGCCCTTTATGATCTGATGACATATCTACAAAGAGTTAAATCTCAAAAGATAGTTTTAATGGTGTCATTGGACATAGGGGCGCCTTCGATAACGCGTGGTGGCCGGCGTTGAAAGCTGCTCGCTTATAATTGCCCAGTGAACCTCTATGGCATGGTGAAGGGCTACCTTCGGGACCGAGAGGTGATAGTGCGGTACGCTGGAGGGGAGTCCAGAAGGGGAACTTCCAAGGGTTGCATACAGGGCTCTATAGCCGGTCCAACCTTCTGGAATCTCATTCTGGACTCCTTACTCCGAGAACTCGGGGAACTCGGCGTATACGTTCAGGCGTTCGCGGATGATGTGGTCCTCATGTTCTCCGGGCAGACGGCTTCGTCGATCGAGGAGGAGGCCAACCACGCTCTAGCTCGCGTGCACTGCTGGGGAGTCAGAAATAAGCTGAGGTTCGCGCCATCGAAAACAAACTCGATGGTGCTGACCAAAAAGCTGAAATATGACGACCCAGTGGTGCACATGAACGGCGAGCAGATCGGCTTGGTTGGCGAAATACGCCTCCTCGGTCTGACCATAGACAGGAAGCTGACGTTCGTTCCTCATGTCGCCAAGGCCTGTAAAAAGGCTACAAATATCTATAAGGGCTTAGCCCGAGCGGCCAAAGCGACGTGGGCTCTGAGTCCGGAGATCGTGAGGACCATATATATAACCGTGATCGAGCCAACCGTGCTGTACGCATCGTGCGCTTGGGCACCGGCGACAGGGAAGCTCGGCGTGCGCAAGATGCTCGACGCTGTCCAGCGCAGCGTCGCTCTCAAGGCATGCCGGGCTCACCGTACAGTGTCCCTGCATTCCGCGCTGATCCTCTCGAGGCTGCTCCCTCCCTCTCGACATAAGAGTGAGGGAAGCGGCCTGGTTGTACGAGGTGAAGCGCGGAAAAGACTTAAGGGACACTTTTGTCGACCGGGAGCTCGAGAAGCCCGTGTATTTCGGCGACTTGCCTCACCCTGCGCACGTGCCCGAGATCGGGTACGAGAGCGTCGAGGACCTCGACTCCCAGACGGTGGACCGTCTCGCGGTGGTCGGGCCGCAGATCTACACCGACGGAAGCCGTATTGAAGGCAAAGTCGGTGCGGCCCTGACCGAATGGCGGGACGGGGGAGACTTGGTACTCGACGCTACGTCTCGATCCCTTCTGCACGGTCTTTCAGGCGGAGATGGTCGCGCTGCAAAGAGCGATACGGAGGGTGAAGAATGGGCTGGTCAACATCTTCAGCGACTCCAAGTCTTCTTTGGAGGTATTGACCGGCCCGAGGACCTATCACCCTCTGGCTCAAGAAGCTAGGCGCGACATCTCTGGGATCGTTGCGGAGGGCAGGGCCGTGCGCCTATTCTGGGTTAGAGCGCATGCCGGAATCGCGGGTAACGAGCGTGCAGACGAACTCGCCAGGCGCGCCGCCCTCACCAAAAAGATGGCAGCGGACTATGATCAGTTTCCGCTGTCGTACGCTAAAAAGGTGATCAGGGCGGCGAATCTGGAGGAGTGGCAACAACGATACGCCGAGGGAAGCACGGGTGAGGTCACCAAATGCTTCTTTCCCCGAGTGGAACAAGCGTACAGGGTCCTCAGGGACATCGATATGACGTCCCAAGTGGCGCAGACCCTAACGGGTCATGGTGGGTTCGCGCGGTACCTGTTCAGGTTTAAGCGGGACTCACCATACTGCGCCTGTGACCCCGCCAAAATCAGGACGTGCTGCACGTTCTCGAGGACTGTGATATGTTCCTGCGGGAGCGTGTGGCACTGGAGATGGAACTGGGCGTCCGAATCTCGCGGCACCGCTTTCCGGAAATCTTAGGCGATGCACACAGTAGAGAGAAGTTTGTCAAATATTGTGAGGATATAGTAAATAGATGCAATAGAATTAATCGCTCAAGTAAATAATGCTTGGAGGAACGGGGGGAAGGAGTGTGGGAATGTAGGAAACAAAATATAAGAATTGAGTAACGCAGTAATGGATTGTTTAAGGGTAAATGATTATAGGGATGGTAGGGAAACATGTATAAATATTATAAAACTATGTATAAGCAAATAGGAAATTGCGTCCGCGCTAAATGGGACGCTATAGCGCGGACAAAGGTCGCGTACTGTTAGCGGCGGGCGCCTCGGCTGCCCAAAACCGTATTCACATGGCTGACGGCTTGTCGGTGGGAGTGAGGCTGACCACGCATCTCAGTGGTTCATTCAATCCAACCTGCAGGAGCAAGCTGCTACGGCGGAGCTGCTGGTTGGAGCGAGCAGGTGCAAGATTGCAGTGGCATCCATTCAGAGCCCCACGGGCAGCACTGGCGAGCTCAAGCGGTACTCCGGCTGTAGGGTCATCAACGGCCCTGCGCCGGACCCGTAAAGCCGCCATCCTAATCCTGGACAGTGACGTGGACGTCGAGGAAGATCAAACACTCATCGACGAAAACGTCCTGCTGCTGTAGTCACGGCCGGGAACTGCAGAATTGGCGTCGTGGTCTACTTTACGCGACAAACCGATCGGCCCATACCTCGACCGCGCAAGCGTGGGTCTGCTCGAACTCGGGACGAACAAAATCATCCTGGGGCGTTATTTTGTTCGTCCAAACCACCACACCTCAAAACTATTAAATAAACACTTAAATAAAAATAAAATAAATAAAAATGTCGACAAAGAGTCAAAGCCGCATCGAAGAAGTTGCAGCATCTCACATCAAGAGGCACAGAACCCCGGCTGAGAACTTTACAGTCGAGGATGGTGAAACGCCCATTGAGAGTGCAAACCGACTTGAGTGAAGCGGGAAGCGTAAAAGCGATCCCAACCCGCAAAACAGTACGCAGGTCGAACTCAGACGGTGCGCAACACAAAGTCCAAGAATGGGGCAAGCAAGCTGCCCCTCGTCACCACAAGAAATAGAAGAAGGTTCGATTCCTCCCACCATCTCAGCCCTCTGAAAGTAAAATAGAAGAGAGAAGGTTGAGCATGTTACCGAGAACGAAAAGGGAAGGGGCGGAGATGGACCTGGCGACTAGGGAAACGAACTGCTTCTGAAAGGCAAAGAGGCCCTAGAGTGCAGGCAATATGAAGCGAGAGTGCAAAAGCATCGCAGCGGAGTGCCTGCAATCACTCTACGAGATCGTGCTCGCTCTTTCGGACTCCCGTTCTAGACATAAATACAATCTAGAGGCCGAACGCACCAAACACGCACAAGAACTGGTGCGAATAGAAAGGGCCCACAACAAAGATTTGACAAACGTCGTTAAAACGCTGACAGAAGAACTCAGCCAGGCGCGAGAAGACGTCCGAAAAAGTCTGGACGAAACAAAATCAATAAGGGACTGGCTGGGTTATGAAACAGAGGAAAGCAAGGAGACAAACAAAGACGTGAAGAAGCGACTACTAGACATAGAAACCTCCCTAAGGGAAATAAAGATGGAGAAATCCAAAACGAAAGTAGAGAGCGTCACACCGTCCACTAAGAAAATGGAAACAGACATAAAGACGCTTTCGGCACAATTGGAGGAACTCAGAACCAAATGGGGGGCTCTAAAGAATGAAACTAGCAGAACGCTTGAAACGTCGAACAAAACTCTCCACGAAATAAAAAACCTCCCGAAACAACTGTCCGCGAACGAAAAGGTAGAAGAACAACTAAAAGCCGTTCAATCGGCAGTCGAAAATGTCAGCGAACGTCTTAACAGTGCCAGGGATCCAGTCGTGCAAATCGATCTGCATGAGCAATTGCAGCCGCTGCAAGAAAAAATGGAGGCAATGTCATCAGCAATGAAGACAATGAGGGATAAAAGAGCCCAGACACCGCCAACGCCGGGAAGGAATCTCGAAAGAGAACTGGCGGAAGCTCATAAAAAGCTCACGAATCCCAAACCCTCATACGCAGAAGCGGCTGCGAAATCACCAACCCCACAACCGAATCACACGTTGATAGTCTCCTCAAAGGACAAAACCCATACGGGAGAACACGTCCTTCAAATAATTAGAGAGGCTATCGACACAAAGAAATCAGGTGCAAAAGTGGAAAGGGTCCGTAAAGCCAGGAACCAAAAGGTGATATTGAAATGCAGCACGAAAGAGGACATGGAGGCCATCCAGAACAAAATGAGGTCCCGCAAAGAAATAAAAGTGGAAGCGGCCAAAGCGGCGAACCCCTGCTCATCATAAAAGGGTAATGGCCCACAAGGACGCGGACATTATTGAAAACGTTCTGGCTCAAAACAAGCACTTGGTTAAAGACATTAACTTGAAAGAAGTGACGATACGGGTCAGATATAGGAAGAGGGCACGCAACCAACTACAGTGCCACCCAGTACTAGAACTAAGCCCAAGTGTCCACAAAGATTCCTAGAAGCAGGAAAATTGTATATCGACCTCCAAAAGTCGCAGTATACGACCAATCCCCTGGTCCAGTGTGCTAAATGCCTAGGTTTTGGGCACACAAAAGCTGTTTGCGGAAAACTGCGACATGTAGTTACTGCGCGGACAAAACTCATGAATGGGAAAATGCCCGCGTAGAAAACAAAATGAGGAACCGAAATGCAAGAACTGCTGGGAGAACGGGATCAAAACTGAGGCCAACCACGAGGCCTTTAGCAACAAATGGGTGAGGCAGAAATGGGATGAAATAGCCCGATCGCGCATTGCCTATTGCTAAGGGCAACGACATGGAAACCGGCGACGCTCCCACAGAAGTGGACACAAAACGATTCTGATGATTCAAGCGAATCTCCAGAGATCCAAAGTAGCGACTGCAGAGTTACTCCAGCTGGCGACAGAGAAAGGGATATCGATAGCCTTGGTTCAGGAACCCTATGTAGGAAACCAAGGCATCCTAAAACAAAATCCCGGCACCAAAGTAATACAGTGCACCGTCGGCCGCCAGAAGCCAGTGAAAGCGGCGATAATTGTTTTACAAAGTAGAGGTTTTACATGACCCACAACTAGTCACGGAAACCGAATCGGCCGTCCTATTAAAAATAGGCAAAATGAAGCTGGGTATCATCTCGATCTACTTCGAAGGAGACTAGGACATCGAGCCATATATCATCAGAACGAAAAAGGCTTGCAAAAATCTGGGAACAGAAAATCTGATCATAGCTGGCGACATAAATGCGTGGAGCCACTGGTGGGGAAGCCAGAGAGAGACAGGAGGGCCAAGCTTACAGAGATTTCTTGGACGAAATGGGCTCCACATCCTCAACACAGGAAGCACTCCCACCTTCGAGACCTATAGGGCGATAGAATCTGCAGTAGTATAGTAGACGTGACCGCATGCAGTTCACCCCTAATAGGTAGAGTCGATAATTGGAGAGGACAGAACGGCAACAACATCGGACCACAACGCGATCGTGTTCAACCTGCGTCTAAGCGGCCCATAAAACCCATGGAGCCGATAACCACGCGCAGATACACGAACAAAGCAGACTGGACTGAATTCTGTCTACAGCTCAGAAATACTCTTCAGAAGTACGGAATTGCCGAAAAGGTCGAACGAACGAAGAGACCTGAGGATTTGGAAGCGAACAGCAGAGAATACATAGCTGCTATCCAGGAAGTCTGTGAAGAAATATTTCCGAAGATAGGACAGAGGAAAACAAAAGCGAATCCCCCCTGGTGGACAGCGGAACTAAGCGCTCTAAAAAAAGACGTCTTGCGCAAAAAGAGGAGAATCCGCAACGCAGCCCCCACGAGAAAAAAGGCCGTAATCGAAGATTACCTACGGCCAAGACGATATACACTCAGAAAGCCGAAATAGCACAGACAGAAAGCTGGAAAGAGTACTGCACGACCCAGGACAAGGAAAGCATGTGGGACAAAGTATACAGAGTAATAAGGAATAAAAAGGTAGACTGCCAGACACATTGCTGAGAAACTCTGAGGGCAAAACACTGAGCCCACACGAATCGGCAAAACTTCGCGAACACATTTTACCCCGACGACTCTGTATCGACGGATATGCCATTCCACATCCGAACGAGAGAAAGGATAGAAGACAAACCTGTAGAAGGCCTAAGACTGTCGGAAGATGATCCACCGTTCACGATGGTGGAACTAAAGGCAGTCCTGAGAGAGTTAAATCCGAAAAGGCTCCAGGACCAGACGGCCTGACGGCAGATATCTGCATAGCGGCGATAGAGAGCGAGATGGAAGTATTTCTAGCGATAGCCAATAAATGCCTGGAATTGGCTTACTTCCCACGCACTGGAAGACCGCACATGTCGTCATAATACCGAAACCTGGAAAGAGGATTACACCCTCCCTAAATCCTACAGGCCGATAGGTCTACTACCGATCCCGGAAAGATAGTGGAAAAATTAATGATAGGCCGAATCAATGGCACATGCTTCCTTCACTCAGTCCTAAGCAATACGGGTTCATGCCACAGCGAAGCACGGAAGATGCCCTCTACGACCTCTTGAATCATGTCAAAATGGAGATAGAAAGCAAAAAACCGGTACTCCTTATTTCACTTGATATAGAGGGCGCCTTCCTAAACGCATGGTGGCCAGCACTAAAAACACAGCTCATCGACAAAAAATGCCCGCGTACTAATACTCTATACCAAATGGCATGTTCGTACCTCACAGAGCGGAAAATAGCGGTTAATTACGCAAGAGAAACGGTCACAAAATCCATAAACAAAGGTTGTGTCCAAGGATCCATATGTGGACCGACCTTCTGGAATATAATCATCGACTCGCTTCTTCAAAGACTGACCGACGCAAAGGTACACTGTCAGGCATTTGCCGACGATGTAGTCTTTGCTTTCTCGAGTGAATCGAGCTCCACCATAGAAAACGCCGCCAACAAAACTATGTAAATCGTCACAAAATGGGGTTCCGAAAATAAACTGAATTTCGCACCACAAAAAACACAAGCTATGGTGCTAACGAAAAAGCTAAAATTTCAAAACCCCACCATACAGATGGCGGGCTCTCAAATCAACCTAGTTGAAGAGATAAAGGTGCTCGGCCTAATAATAGACACGACGCTAAACTTCCGGTCACATGTAGCGGCAGTCTGTAAAAAGTCTATCGAAATCTACAAGCGACTAGCCTGCAGCGCAAAAGTGACATGGGGTCTGAACAGCGAAATAATAAGGATCATATACACAGCAGTGATCGAACCCATCATGATGTACGCATCGAACACATGGGCCCCGGCGACCGAGTTAGAAATGATCAGATCGGCTTTAAACTCGCTTCAAAGAGGTTTTGCCATAAAGATCTGTAGAGCATACAGAACGGTCTCACTCACCTCAGCTATGATCCTTGCAGGCTTACTTCCACTGGACCTCAGAATACGGGAAGCGGAGGCGCTGTACAAAGCAAAAAAAGGATTATCGATGGACTATCTTCCACCAGGAAAAGAGCTAGAAACAGACATTGCAAATACTGAGAGGCCACACCCCGCAAAAGCAATGTCTATAGAATACGAGCTCATAGACGAATCGGACCCCGATCCTCTCGGAAAAATTGCCGGCCCGCAAATCTACACGGACGGCAGCAAAATTAACGGAAGGGTCGGAGCAGCGATCACCTGGTGGACGAAAGATACAGAATCGGAGTACCAAAATCTCAGTCTACATCCTTCATGCTCAGTTTATCAAGCGGAAATGTACGCCCTGTATAGAGCAGTTGCAATGGTTAAAGCCAGTCGAGAGAAAGTAGTGAACATTTTGAGTGACTCTAGATCATCACTGGAACTCCTGAGCAACCCGAGAGCGGGACATCCATTAGCACACGCAATAAAGGAAAGTACAAGAAACGCTAACGCTGAAGAAAAAGAAATCCATTTCTACTGGCTGGTAAAACGGAAAAACTGTAAGCGCAGTGCTAACTCGTCGTCCGAAGAGGAGACGACGGGCTCAGACAGCACCGTAGTAGGCTCAGACAGTGAGTCTGAATCCACTTACTCCGCGACTTCTGGAACCAGGAGGTTAACCGGATCCCGGTCCGACTCCCCCTCCCTCGTAGAGGGAAAAAACAAAAGGGCCATTAGAAAGGCCCTTAAAAAAAAGAATATTTCCAACGCCTCTTCAACTAGCGAGATGGAGGTTGATGCAGCCCAGGCTGAATCAGTTTCCACCCAAACTCCAAGGCCCACATCTCCATCGGCTCAAGGACCGGTCACCACCTCTTTGCAGCTGAAGACCGACAGAGCTCCTGCTTAAGCGGGCAGCAAACCTACGCCCCCCCCAACCCCGGTTTAAAATGCCACACCCATATTTTTGCGTAATGGCGCAAACTTCATTAAAGTATCCGCAGACTGTACCCGTCTACGGATTAATTACTCTAAAGCAGTCCGCACTGCCGACGACAGCATAAAAATCACCTGCCGGAATGTTGAGACGTTTCGTGGTCTCAACAAATATTTGGTGGAAAATAAAGTTTAATTTCATACCTACGTTCTCGAAGAAGAGCGTAAAATTAAGCTAGTAATTCGCGGCAATCCAGCCGATTTCCTAGTCGAGGAGATCAAAGCTGATCTCTGCGACCAAGATTTCCCTGTGTTCTCAGTGCACAGACTCTGCCGCCGCGACGGCTCGCCACTCTGACTGGTTCTTGTGGTCCTCTCCAGGACCGAAGGAGCCAAAAAATTGTCCCGTTCCTTAAACAAAGTGTGCGGTCTCTCGGGTATCCGAGTGGAGGCTCAACACAAAAAAGGGGGCCCCGGTCAATGCCACGGGTCTAAACTCTATGGCCACGTAGTAGCCAATCGCAATGCTAACCCGCGTTGTGTTACATGTCAGGTTCCTCACTGGACCAGAGATTGCCCCCTCACGCGTGATTCGGAAGAAAACCCCTCCTGCATAAATTGCGGCCAAAATCATGCGGCCAATTACAATGGATGCCCAAAGGCTCCCAAATTCATTACCAAAACTAGGCCTGATAGTAAAAAGCCCTCCTGCGCCCCCGTCGCTCCTTCATGAGATCTGGAAAATTTCCCGGTTCTGGTAACAAAAAAGACAACTCCTGTTGTCACCGTGCGCCCCACTCCTGCACCCTCCTCCAACCGTGGGGGATGACTCAGCCCCCGAGGGCAGTCCAGGAGCCACCCAGGGAGTCCGCCTGACGCGCTCCCCCCGTGCCGCTTCTGGCGACCGCGACCGCGGCCTCCTCATCGTTTGGAGACAATATCCAAACGGTGATGGCCGTTCTCCGCGCGATTATGAGCTTGGAAATCTCAAATTTTGCCCGAAATATCCGGGTGTATAGGAATACTGAGGAAAAACTCTCAGTATTAGTTAGGTACCATCACCTGATGGTAAGACTAGAGTTTATTTAAATGTCTACACCCGGGTGTAGAAGTTCATCTCCCTCAGTTGGACGCCAAAAACCCAGTAATATTAGATTACTCTCTATTAATGCTAACGGTCTAATCAAGAACGTCCTAGAGCTAGGGAAATGTATGTCGGAGCAGAGCATCGATATCGCACTCATTCAGGAAACTTACTTAAAACCAAATATGCCTAAAGCCGGCAGCATCGCAGGTGCAATTACGAACAAACAGGATTAACGATAGGAAAGGGGGTATTGCTCTGTACTACAGGCGCTCCTTATATTGCGGCCCTATTGATATACCACCACTTATAAATATGGAAGCCACGGATTGTAGAATCGCTATGACGGGCCACAGTACACTCGTCATAGTGTCGGTTTATCTCCCGTCTCCAAAAAGGTTGCTCCGGCGCGACCTCAGAGCTTTCCTTGCCTTAGGGGATGCCGTCATCCTCTTTGGCGATTTTAACTGTAAAAATATAAGATGGTATTGTTCCTCTAATAATTATAACGAAATCAAACTCAACCAACACGAAGACAGACTCAACTTCAGATTATCGCGCCCTCTACGTCCACGTGTTTTCCCAATATCGTTACACAAATACCCTCAACGATAGATATCGCACTCACCAAAGGAGTCGCATTTAATTTTAATAGTATTAAAACACTACACATCTTTGTCTGACCACCGGCCGATCATGTTAAAAATGGGACCTCCCGACGGCAGGAAGCCTATTCCCACTTTAAAAATCAGTGACTGGAAGAAAATGTCGACCGCGCTTGAGAAAATCGACACTCCGCCCCTTAACAGCGTCCCTCATGACATTAGAACAATAGACGAGATTGACTCTGCTGTAGGTGCTCTAACCAGCTTTGTAAGGACAGTGGTCGAGAAATGCGAGCGGGAGGTTCCACCCGATATTCTCGAATTGATAATAGTAAAAAACGTACCGCGCGAGCGCTTATCCCACTCATGAATATAGATCCAGCTCTCCAACGCGAAGTGAAAGCTCGCGTTCAGGAATTCCGAAATGAGAGTTGAAGCGACCTCATGGAGGAAATGAAACCATCCCATAAAGCATTTTGGAAAAGTTACCAAAGCGCTTAAAACAGAGAGGTATAACCCTATACCCGCACTTAAAAGACCTGACAATTCAATTGCCCTAGACGACGCGGAGATAGCGGAGTGCCTTGCAGACTCTATAGAGACTCAATGGTTTTACGCTTCCCCTCCGCACGACATCGCTCATATTAATCTTTTCGAGTAAGAGGTTCTTCATAAAACCTATCTCGAACCAAAAGACGATCTGACTCCCGTCTCGCTCAGCGAAGTCCAAACGCTAGTGAAGTCACTCAATATCAGAAAGGCACCTGGCCTCGATGGTATCAGTAATAAAGCAATTAAATGCTTTTCACTGCCCTTGTTCAGCTTGCTGGTCGCGATTTTTAACGCGTGCCTTAAACATTGTTATTTTTCTCCCACCTGCAAGGAGGCGGAGGTAATAGGTATCCATAAGCCAGGGAAACCTCGCGACCACCCTGCCAGTTATAGACCGATCAGCCTCCTGAGCGGTCTGGGCAAACTTTTCGAAAGAATTCTCAAAACTCGCCTTAACGATCACCTCCTGGGGAAAGGCCTTATCATAGATGAACAGTTCGGTTTTCGCCCAGCCCATTCTTGTCCACAATAAGTGCTCCGCTTAGTACAGTATGCCACGGAGGGTTTAAAACTAAACAAAAAACCGTAGCTGTCTTCTTTGACATAGCCATGGCCTTCGATAGGGTATGACTCGCGGGTCTGGTCTATAAATTATACTCACTCCAAGTACCAGATCGTCTCATACTCATTATTCAAAATTACCTAGCTGATATATTTAGACGTGAGCGTACCACTGACCAGATGTTTAATCAGAGCAGGAGTTCCTCAAGGCTCTGCTCTCCCCTGTTGTACTCCGCATATACAAACAATATACCACGACCGTCGTTCGGCGTCTAACTCGCGTTATTCGCGGACGATACCGCTCTTTTTTAAGAGTAGGTTTAAAAACTCAATCTTCCTCCACCTCCAGAGGGCCATTGATGTGCTAGATCAATGATTCCTTAAGTGGAGGATAGAAGTCAACCCTGAAAAATCGGCTACTATACAATTTAAATATAGCAAGTTTAGGAGTTAACTTATTATTGACTATGACACTACCAATATGAAAATGTAGAACGCAAACATTCCGTGGCAACGCAATTATAAATACTTTGGAGTCACGCTCGATAAAAATCTCCATTTCCGAGACCATATCGAGCGTGTCAGGAAAACTGCACTTTTCTACAAAACAAGGCTCGGGACCATGCTCGGTAGAAAAATTAAATTATCTAGACGTAATAAGCGCACCATTTATAAAATGTGCATTAGGACGGTGATGACATACGCGTCTCCTGTCTTCGCTCACGCCGATCCGAAAGCACTGAATAGGTTACAAGTAGTACAGAATAAATTCTGTAGAACAGCCACGGATGCACATTGGTGTGTCCGCAATTCTATACTTCACAGGAACTTAGAACTCCCTACTATCTCAAAATACATGAAGGACGCATCGAAGCGATTCTTCAACATCGCGGGATCTCATCCCAATGCGCGCCTTCGTGCAGCTGTAGATTATAAACCTCACATTCGAGCCATTTCATTCACAGGCCACGGAATGTACTTAGTGATCTACCTGACGCTCATACAGCGGCAGTCGAAAATCTTAATGTCGTCAACGGTACGCATGAGACTGTAAGATCTCTGACTACACCCGGCCGCCGCTAACCGCCTCCGTGCCGGGCAGGAGGAAAAAAAACCGACCCGTGACGGTTTCCTATGACGTCCAATGTCGAGACGACTCCCTTCAGGAATCGTCCATAATGCATGTCACGCGCCGTCGGCACCCACGTGTGTCGTCCGGCCGCTCTCGGTGAAGTTATATAGTCGTCCGACTACATAACATAACCGATCCAACCATTTCATTTTCAGGGGAACTTTTTTAGTGGGTTTCAGCCCCACACTACCCACGCGTACGGGAGCGAGGGTATGCGAGATAGACATTTTCACCTCCTCAGAGGGGAAGCAGCCCACCGCAAAGAGTGAAGCCTGTTTAATGCAACGACGACGGCGTTTCGTTTAGAACCATTTCCCCTGGAAGAATATCCATCCTCCACAGTATTTATAATTACCACTTAAATATACAATTTAATTAGTTATATTTTTTAAGTATATGTCATTTAACTTGTAGTCTAATGTGTATTTTGAATTATTAAATTTCAAGCTATATTAAATTATATGTTTCAAAAGAAATTTGATATTATTTTACGTAAATTTTAATTATTTCAATGTATGTAATATTATCACAGAACCTTACCAGAATGTCAATTATATAATATTCATATTTCCATAATGGATGGAAATTAGTCTAATATTTCTAATGTCTATTGATTGCAAAAAGATTTTGAAAATAATAATAAGAAACTCTGCCTTCAAAAATCTTAAAATAACTAAATATTTAATTGTTTTCGAAATCGATGTCAGTTAAAGATAGACGGTGTTATATCAATTTTCATAATTTGACTCAATACTTTCGTTTGGACTCAATATTTTGTTTAATTACTAATTTGTTGAATTTTGTCTTTCTTGTTAACTTGTGTATTTTTCGGTTTCCTTGTTTTGTACTTTTAATTCGTTTTGCTTTAGTTGTTACCGACTAATTATTTTAAGATTGCCTAGGGAAGCAAATTTCATAATTCAAGTAACTTTTACTGTAACATTTACTGTTATAGCTTTAATAATTCTCTTAAGTTTTACATATATATATGTAAACTATGTGTATCGGCTGCAACGCGAGAGTGAAGGTTAATATAGGCGATATAAAGAAATTGTACATATTTTTATATTAATGAAAGAAAGTATCTACATTTGTCCAAATTACTTATATTTAACCTAATGCTAAAAGTAATCATTCAAATCAGTCCGTAAGCAAAGAAATAATATATGTACGTTACGATGAATTGTGAACCTCCTTCTTTTTATTGAAAATGGTTAAGAAATATCCTAAATATCGATAATCGATGAAATATGTGTTAAGAATTAGTCTCCTTTACAATTTAAAATAAATGTATTATAAATTTAAAATTGTGAATAAATATTTTCCTTGATTTTGAGACGATAAATCAGGCATTAATAGACTGTGTTGTGAATATTACAAATGTAATAATATTATTTTAAAAATTGAAAAATGTCATTTACAGAATCTGTAGAGCGATATTGTTAGCAGACAAAAATATTTCCTTTATATACAAAAACAGTCAAATATTCAGAATGACAAATATCAGAATAAGAGACACCCAAACCACGTGTGAAAATATCAGCTGCTTGAACCGAACTGAGAATTCTGAAACAATATTACTTGTGCTATCCACATTAAGACGATGTTCCTTTGGCGTGAAATGAAGAAGGTTTGCTTTTTATTTATTCAATAAGTAGACACCGTCAGTGGGCCTTAAATTGAATACTAAACTTAAAAAAAATTTAACTTTGCATGCCCTGTCTGAAATCTGTGTGCACGCGACTGATTAAGAAAATGGTGAAAAAGCTATTATGCAATTTATTAATATTTAGAGGATATATATTCATGGACATGACCAGGTCCACTTCTTGCAGGTTTGTTATTTAGGTTATAGTTTATGGATGTTTGAGTGTATAATATATTTAGATTATAACAGACGTACCCTCAAGTTTCTCGCTCGTACCTTTTGAAGGAAGACAACATTCCGAACGAATAATAAAATAGCAAAAGTAAATTCTTAACATATTATGACATATTTCAATGGTTATTTATAGTCTATGAAATGAAGATAGTTTTCAATTTGAATTTTGATATAAAAAAATAGGAGTTTAGCAATACATTTATATTAAGTAATTGCTCTACTAAATATTCTACAAAAAATCTTTTTTTTTTTGTTGCATTGTTGGTCATTATTTTTAAGTAACTTAGTCATATGTGAATGCTGAGCACCTACACCTTTAATTGATGTGTATACCAGAACTCTCGCTTTGCATGAGTTTATTGTTTACATTCTTGGTGAGCAGTTATAAATAAATGCATTAAAAATAAATCAAGGCTAGTTTGTAATAGCGAATATAGCATTTTGTACTGTAAAATAGTGACGACAGTAAACAGAAGTCTTTATTGGCGATCTTGTAGTACTTACCAAACCAAATATTGCCTTCTTCTAAAGTATAATAATTACAAACATTTTAGTCAAAGTCAGTTGTTTTACAGGAATACGAGTATAATGTAGAAAAAAAGTCATTTTAAAATGTTTAAAAATAAGTAGTTTTCTATTGTTTTTCAATATATTTTAGCAATCGATGAAATCGAAACAACGATAAATTATAATTAGATTCTTATCGCACATACATTCATATACACAAAGCTAATTTTAAACCGTAGTTAGGCCTTTTTTAGTTTCTGCTTATTCTTGGTTTTGATTACTATCTTCACCAAATACTTTAAGATCAAGAAAATCGTATATATTCCTCCGAAAACCATCAGACTGACGTCAATCATATAGTAAGTGTACCAAGGCATACAGCGCCTTGGAGACTTCAAAAAATGCGCTCCTTTGTGCCTCATTACGTACTCTATCCAGAACATTGTGGAATTCATCACGTCGATGGGCCTGTCTTTGAAAACCACAGACAATTCCCTCGCTCTGTTTTGATAACTTTTCATGTGCAATATCTCATTCAAAGCCGTACGAAGCACATTTTGGTCTAGGTTTTTCTTCTCCAAAGCAATTCCCCAGCCCATTTTCGCGCTTTTCAAGCAATTCAACGGCTGATCTCCGAAAAACGGCACACAAATCGTAGGGACTCCGTGATGGATTGCCTCCATCGCGCTGTGAAGGCCACCGTGGGTTACGAAAGCTCGAAGATTCGGGTGAGCTGGAATCAAAAAAAAATTGTAAAGCTTTTTCGGCGGCATCTGGGATTGACTTCAATCTAAAGCAACTTAATATTCAAATTTTAAAAAATACCGTTTTCGAGTAATTACATAATAAGTTAGACATTTCGCTTCAACAGACCGAGAGAGACGTCCAATTAGGTGAATTATTTTCAAAATGGCACTCACAATACAAAACAAATTGAAATTTCATAAGTTTTACTGCAGAACAAGTAAACAATTTATCAATAACTTTTGTAGTGATTTGATAAATTTTCTATATCTAACGAAACACGCAGAGAGTGCTATTACAACCAATAATGACATATATGAGAATCACATAGTGTTTACGTGTCATGAAAATTCGTAACGGAGACTGTCCATTATAAAAACTGTAATACCTGACTGCAATCAAAATAAATCCAGTGCAGTTGGCAGTTGTGATTATTTCAGTAAGTTTCAAACATTCTGGGGTCGAATGGATTAATATTGTATTTTACATGAAATTATAATTCAATTTATATTACATTGTTATACCGATATTATAAAATGAACGTTTGGAAAGTGAAATAAAAATAACGGAAAACTTGTACCACTGGATGGATAGTCTTAACTAAGGTTAACATCGTTTTAAACCTTATTAAAATTGAAAAAAACTTTAAAAAGGATTTCACAGATTTTCCAAATAATAGTTAAAAATCAATACTATGAAAATTGAGTGGTTCTACGTTCCATAGTAAATTAGATATTTTACTTTATTTATTTACTGATTAAGAGAAATGTATTTCTTAACTTTCATATAATTTTGAATCGCGCAAATATTCTTTACGACAATATTAAACATTTATAATGTCATGATCTTAATGATATTAGATAAGAATAACACGGTAAATTATTACACAGATACTGATGTAAGTTTTGTTATTAAAGAGAAATAACAAAACGGGCCTAAACTGGTCTAAGTACATTTTTTGTTTAATCAACGTATTTAGACCAGTTTACATGACCAAACAACCATGCTAGGTCAAATTTCAAAGTGCTAACTCCTTTTTTTAACGTTTATAAACTAGTGAAGCGCGGCCCTCTCACCTAAAACATCATTCTGCGGGATCCATTTGTACGGGTGAATATTCCCGTACAAAATCGGCAAAGGCTCGTCCGAATTCCACTTCAATATAACCGTTTGCGCGATGCTGCCCAAGGCCGCGAGGACTTCGGCGATGCTCTCCCGCGGCTGCCGACTCAGGTCCATCACGGACCCGAAGCTGAACAGGACGGCACCATCTTTCGCCTCGTCGAGAAGGCGCCTCAAATCCTAGAAAATTGTGATTAATAATATGGAGTGTTTTATCCCAACCACGTGTGCAACACTTAATATTTTCTCGTTCTTGAATTATAGATGGCAGATGAAACTAGTACAAATGACATGCTTGTGGAAGCACATTACTACTGTATAGGTTATTTGAAGGGATAAATTGACTATTGTTAATTTAAATAACAATTTTTCAAATTCTTCTAACCCACATCATTCTATCTAATTTAGTTACGTATATGTAGGTACTAGCTTTTGCCCGCGGCTCCGCCCGCGTAGGCATAAAATGTATTCTTTCGTCTTGTTCATATGGAATTTTTTTATAAGGCCAATTCATATACATTGATGATATAACCACAGTCTCTATATATTCATAGCTATTTCGTTAAGATGGCTGATGTTTTTTAAAACAATATAAAACGACAGCTTAAAAATTGTTGGAAGATAAACATAATCCATACCTACGGATTTTTTATACATTTCAGTTTACACATAACATTACTATTAATTAAAATGAAAATCGGTCCAGCTATTCTCCAGTTATAAGTGTTCGAACAATTATATTGTGTAAAGTATGTAAATTGGAACTAAGTATTTTTTAAGATTAACTCGCTAACATGTATTATAGGTATTATAAACGCTATAGTTTGTAAAGATAGATAGGTACGGAAGTATATGATGATTGATGGTACTGCAAAAGTTATAGGTGGCTACTGCAATATACTCCTATAAACTATATTAAACTATTGATTTTGGCATAAACATGCAGATTTTGCGATTTAGAAACGCGTGAGCAAGCCACATAGAGCTGGCCGTGGGAAAAACATTGCGTGCTCAAATGTATGCCTGCTACCTTTATGGTCTGACCCTGCCGCCGGAACGCACCCTAATATCGCGCACCCGCTTTTCATTCGTCATAACTATTCAAATGTTTGTCCAAATTATGGAGTGTAAAAGACAAAGTTTATATACTTTTAAACACCAGATGCGATAAAAGTATTTATTTTGATATAAAGATCAATTTGTTACTACCAAATGTGCGTTAGAAATAAATATCATCATTATTGCATTTATGGTTCACTATTTTGGCGATAATGGCTTACACATAAAAGATAGATATATGCTGTCGCAGCTTTTTGTAGGACTATTTAAAATAAATATTTCTATTATACATTATATACGTGCACCAACGGTTTTTGCGGCGCACGCCAGAATAGCTCGCAGATGACAGATTTTTTCCTGCTTACTTGACACTTATCGTTATATTTTGAATAATTGACACTATATCTTTATAAACTATAACCTATGTGTTATTCTGATGTGTAAGCTATATATTATAGCACAGTGTCATCGAAATCCATTCAGTAGTTTTTGCGTGAAAGAGCAACAAATATCCATCCTTACAAACTTTCGCGTTTATAATATTAGTATAGATATATATATATGAAACTGTAGGTCCGATTGACTTGAAATTTGGCATTATTACTTTTTTTCGAGGCGTAGACGTTCGCTAAGAACGAATGTTACCTAAATCTTATTAAAAAAAAAATCATATTCTATATCTACGTGGGCGGAGCTGCGGGTCAAATTAGTATATATATAGCGGTCACTAGGTCGCTTCGCTAGGCTTTTAAATGGTATAGTGGTAAAGCCGGATATATATGGGAAATCTACCCCCGCGACTTTTTCGACTCGCATTTGGAAGATTGTTTTGGTATCAAATAAATATAATTGAATCCAATTTTCAGCTCTGTATCTCCAAATCGTTTGCGAGTATTTCAAACAACCTCTTTTTTCGAATTTATTTTTTTTTAATAGTAAAATTAAAAATCAATAATCCGCGATTTTTCTCCTAAAACACAACCGAAGGTACATTTTTTTTTATGGATCCCAGATGAAAATTCGTTTTTGGCGAAGAAATAAAATTTAAATCTTGTTTTTTAATTCCTTTTTGATAAGTGTCAGAAAATGTATTTTAGACTCTTCTACTTATTTTTTTTTTTTTGAAGTGATGCAACAATAGGATAAAAATAAAAACTGTTTTAACATAATTTTGCATTTAAACATGCTTATAATTATTTAATGACAAACCAATGTATAAAAAAATGTTTTTTTCTACTGAATTTACATCCGTACCGAAGGAAAAAGAAAATTAAAACATACATACCTTACTCAAAATAATTAAGAGTGTGAAAAATGTTTAAAGAAACGTTAAATCAATCTTGTTCCCATATCCCGTGGGAATAATACTTTAGTGTTGATATAATAAAAACAAAATTATCAATTGTAAAAATTATTGTTTTGTAATTTCGATATTTCTTGAGAAAGTTATTACAAATTGTTGCCATTAAATGCGTGATTTCATACAAAATAGATAGAGAAAAGACTTTTCAGAACTAGGCTTGTCTTCGTCACTGTCTTCAATCACTACAGCATTAACCTTTTCATCAATAAACAGACGAATCAATTATTCAGCAGGTCTTACTATTTTCGCCAAATATCGAGCGTGAGGTAGAAAATATATGATAGCTGCAACGTGTCAGCATCCGACAACGCGTCCACCATTAGCACAATCACAACCATGTCGACTGATTTCAAAGACATGATTTTTATCTCGCTAATAACAAAACAACGAAATGTTTTAGAGTTAATATGTCGAGATTTCGCTTCAATTTTTATAATATTAGGTGTAATTTTTACATAATTAACTGTTATTGTTCCATCTTCATTCATCATTTCAGCTAAATACGATATAGCTTGAGACATTTCATACGATTCTGTGAAAAAAAAAATTGAGTTCTTACTCCCTTAAATCTGGAAAATCAATTAATTCGTCTGAAGTTTTTGTTGTAAATGGAACTTTTAGTCTTAACCAACGATTAGTTTCTACTTCTGAAGCTAGAGTATTATTTTGACCTTTTTTTGAATTCAAAGCGTCAATAATTTTTTTGGAAAGATTAAGATCAGAATCAAGTCTTGACCTTATTCATTATAAACAAGCAAATCGACAAAACATATTAGTTTTAGGAAATAATTTATTGTCTTGTTTATGATCTAAAAGCTTAATCTTCTGTTAGATTATGCCGAATATAAATTCTAATTCTTATCCCATTTTTCCTTCAAAAACAAATGAAGGATCTTGAATTGATGACATATATAATACAATACTTGAAGACAATTCAGAGAAAATTGGCTGTTTTCGATATATATTTAATCTGCGGATAAATCATCAGTGTTGATATTTGATTTGATTTGATTGATTGGTCTTGTCAAAATTGCTCGACATTTATTACTGAAAGTATCACTGATAAAGACCCTTTTACAATTTTTTTTTTTGTTGTAATATTAGCCTCGTCAATTGTCATAATTACTTTTCTATAGCCAGCTATTTTGCGCAGATAAATATCGTAATTCATGCATTTTTTATTCGCATCAATTCTGAAAACGTGATTTAAAATATGAATTTAACATGCAAAAATAAAAGTACACAGAAAAAAATTTACTTACTTAAGTGTAGTAACAATGATAAGAGATTAAATAACAACAATAACTCTGCTATGCGATTTGATTTTAAGAATAAAAATAATTTATAAGCTAAATATAAATTAATACAGTGACAATACAACCATTGAGGTTATTTTATTATTATTATTGTTAGGTTAGCTGAACGGAAGCGAGAGCTAAAAGGTATTGATTCATAGATACTGAACACGGGGACACCCTAAAATTCTTATTCCGTTAGCGCTAACAGTTTCAATATGAATTAAAGTCAAGCAATATTATTCTGGAATAATTGATGATGCATGTCCATAAATAAATAGATACATAGGAATAAATATGATACTAAGGGAAGACTAACCGAGGCGAAAAGCATCCCACAAGTTAATCCAGAACATGGTCTATCTGCGTTTCAAATTTCATCTAAATCCGTTCAATAGTATGCGCATAGTAGAGTAACAAACATCCTAACAATTTCAAAAACTTCCTCATTTATAACACTTCCTTTCGTACAACCTTAAAGCTTGAAACCGATCAAAAACTTCAAATTATGAAAGTAATGGGTCAAACCTGTTTTCAGCATAATAATATACATAGGAAATAAAATAAAATATTGTAATCGCTATTAATACATACCTCATCCAGATTTTTAACTGCATCCATGTGTATGCCACCTATTTCTACAATATTCGGCACATATGGCCTCACAATCGAAGTGCTATAATGAGCGTTTATTAAAAGCAGAGACGCGTTACGTTCTAATTCCTCCAAGTTTGGTATTTCACCTAAGTTCTTGAAGACACTCTTGGCCAATTCGTTTTGGAAGGCCAAAGAGTAATATCTTCTGGCTAGAATATCATACAGCGTGTATGCCAAATTTTTCAATCTATCAAATACTGTCATATCTCCGCTAACAGCGAAAAACTCGTGCGGTACATAAGAAATTTCCATAGAATTGCCCATGTATTCGTTCATGTAGTGCCCCACGCCAAATGTGGACAACAGTATTAGAGGCGCTCGATATTTGTATGAGAACACGTAAAATATCTGCTGAAAGAATTCTTCTGCTATCACCAGATCAAACTTCGAGTTATCTTCTTCAATAAACCGCTTTAGTTCTTCAGCATTCAGTATATACTCTGTGTATGCATTCATTATACTCCACAAACGGTGCTGTGATGTGAAAAAATCCACTTCCTTCCCAAATTCTTTCATCATCTCGGGAACTGCAAATGAACAATAAAATAGAAATGAACAAGTTAATTCACTGTCCACCATTACGTACTTCAAACGAATTACGATTTGGGCGCAAATATAAATTGGTACCACATATTGTACGCGTTCAATTAATCAGTCAAACATTTCTACTGCTATCTTCAACCTCGATTTGGAAAGTGAAGGAAATTTTGTTTCGTGGTGTTCCAGATTTTAAAAATATGAGGATAATCTAAGAGCCATTTGTTTTACCTAATAAATAAATTAGTGTTGTAAAAACAAGTTTAAACAATATTTACAATTTTATTTCCACTATAACACACGTTGTGATGTGCATTGAAGATGCTAACCTGTAACAGCGGCTGTAGCACGAAAATGGGTCAGCTCAACCGATGAGATATACTCTCACAGAATAGAGGCGTGAAGTAGCAACTTTCGCTGTTGTAGTTCGTCCAATGAGTAAGAGTTCCGATGGACTACTCCTATTCATCCCGTCCATTGGCGCGATCTCCTCCGTCAGATATCACTGTCCCTCTCAAGAAGCCGGCAGCGCACTGGTGAGTCCTCTGGGAGTGCGAGTGTTCATCGACGACGATGACCATCTGCACTTTGATTGTCACTGCCGTTTATCCCTCGAATATGCCGTAAACAAAATCTTTCATTCTACATATAAATACATTCTTATTCATTACGCAACATATATATCAATTTGTTGTGGTATAGCATTTATTTTCTTCACTTCTTTTTAGTATTATCCATTTTTTAAGCTAATACATTTTAAATCAACTCTAATTACATACCCCTACATACAGATAATACTAAGGTGAGGGTACTACATGAAGACATATGCAGTGTGTAACCTGTCACGCAAAAATACATACAATTATTTTTATTGCGTCTTTCACAGTCTGAAAAAACCAAGTGCAGTCAAATAGTGGTCGACTTTACTTCCTAGCTAAGAAGCACCTGGATCTACATCGACTGACCTGACTCCATTATGGACTTAGCCCTCACTGGTATCCATGTGAGATTGTCTGGTGCGTTCTTCTCCTCGTAGGGGCTAATAGACACGACTTCGTGTCCCCTCCTGCACAACTCCAAAATAATCTTTCTTGCACATGCGTAGTGAGACACAGTCGCAGTCGGTATAACGCTTAAAATTCTCGCCGTCTGTATTTCCAGTATCGTCACCATGATAAAAACCATCAACAGTATTGCCTGAAAATATTAACCGGTATGATGCGAATTAGCAGTTACAGCACCAAATGAGTTTTCGTCTACTCAAACTACTACATGAAAAACATAAATAAAAATCTTCGTAAATTATTAATAGTGAAAGAAAACGATTGAATACATTTGTTTTTTAAGGTTCTGTATGTTATATTTTGGAAACGGAACCCTTATAGGATAACTCCTGTATCTATTTGTCTGTCCATCACAGCCACTTTATTCCGAATCTACCGAACTTATTAAGTAAATCAAAAAATTAGTAAAGTATGGATTTCTGTGACCGGAACATGGAAATGTAATGGAATTAAATGAATTTCGAACATGGGGATTACTTTTGAGGACAAATTAGAAAAAAATGTTTTGCAAACTGTACCGTGTCGTTTTCAAATGAAAGAGCTTTTTGTAGGGGTTTGAAATAATTGTGTTCTTTATGTAATAATTTTGTAACCATTAGTTTTATTTAAGAAAACAAATGAAAATTGACCATTTCGCTCTTATGTCCAAAACTACTAATCCCAAAATAAAAAAAAATAGAGGAAATAGTGTTTTACTTACAGATACAAGAAAAGCTATAGGAGGTCTATTTAAAGAATGATTCAAAAAATACGCAAACAAGATATCTTCAGTATTAACTACAGCAGTGTACAAACAGACCTTCCAGAGAACATCAAGTTAGATTTAAATGAACTGCAAGAGTTACACGATTGGGAAATTCGGCGGCTTGAGGCTACTAAGGTATGCTAATTTTGTTAGCTAGCTATGTTTTACATCTTCATATCCACGTCGGGTAAGCTTACTAATTCAAATGAAGCTACTTCTCGTAACATAATGACTAATATGCGTTAAATAATACATTATCTGTATTAAAAGAATGACATCTACTACATGTTAAGGGAATTGTCGTATTGAATTGGGAAACCAGCAATCCTGTAAAATCATAATCCGTCTCTTTTTAAGTATTTTATTCGTCGTGAAGGCTTTTATGCATTTTATTTTAGTAAATACATGTCCCCGATATTGACCGAGTGTTTGTTCGGTTCGAACCGAATTACTACACCGATTCTAAAACAACATCTACTCACAGAAAATTACATTACCTATTCGTAGTATAGACTATATTTTATGAACTTTCCGATATAAAAATTTATACATTTTCAAAAATAAGGAAATTAGTGTTGTCAGTTTCTTTACCAAAAATCGAATTTTCATCAACTCTTAATGTCTTAGGGTCCTAGTATCCTATGGGTTTATGTATCTTTGTGTGTTTGCGAGCGTGTCTCTCTCTTTCTCTGTCTCTGTCTCTGCCTCTGCCTCTGTATCTGTCTCTGTGTCTGTATATGTCTCTCGCTCTCTCTCTCTCTCTCTCTCTGTGTGTGTGTGTATGAGCGAGCTTGTGTATGTTAACGGATTCCGATATTTTCAGAAAAAGGTTTTTTGAAATAACTTTTAAACTAATATGTCGATCTGTTCGGAACGGCCATAGTTTAGGTTCATTTTTCCGATTATTTGAAACAGCCATAGTTTAAGCTTATCTTAATGTTTTAATAAATATTACAACAGTTGCATTTCATTGTTCAATACAGCTGTAATAGATACTTGTAATGAATATTTACATAGAGAATTGTGTAAATAAACAATGTAATGGTTGTATTTCATTGACCTACGACAGATAGATAGAAATATGTGTAGTCAGCAACAATTAAAATAGCACTAGATGCTATTTCCCGCGCTAATTTTATTATATCGTAGTGAAGTGAGAGAGGGAGCCAATTAGAAATAACCCGCTCTCACTCTACTTCCACGCGTCGCTGACATTACATATTGCATTTTTATAAGAAAATGGATTTATACATTCGTTCAGATAAGTTCCATATATGTAACATGACCGATGAAATATCGTTATAGACCGTTAAAAAACAGGGACATTGGGAACTCGTGTACAGACAGTATAAGAATAGGATGAGTCCCGATTCATTTTTACATTTGATTTCAATTTAAAACTAAACGATACTCTGCTCCTCGGTCAACAAGTAATTTATTAATAGTTTTTTATTGAGACTCTGCTGACTGAAGATCCTGTTTGTCCGTCGCAAACCAGCGCACAAGACGCGGTCCCGTACACGATTCATACCCAAATCTAATCAAGTCTTTTTCCTAAAAAGTTCCTTCGATTACTGCAAACTATATTAAAATCTTTTAATTAGTTTGAGAGATATTATTAACAAAAATCATTAAAAAGCGTTTATTCAAAACAACTTGTATTTTTTTTTTGGTTTGATGTTGGATACTCGGTCATTTCTTTTTTTGCTTAGAAAACTGTGTCGAATATCGTAAAGCAGATAAAAATTGAGAGACGCGTCGGAAAGATATCATAATGAAAATTAAAAAGAAAATGTGTTTTTTTTATATAAATCAAGATTTCCGTACTTATAGAGTTTAAAACACATAAAAATCATGTTTTTGAGCTCTGAAAGCTCGAAGACCAACTAAAACCGATACTTTGAGAAAAGTTCAACAATTAACTGCTATTTATATTTTTGAACGCTTTGAACTAGAAAGCAATAAGAAGTTTTAAGGAAAACCGTCAACAATTTTTTAGATTTTATTCGGTACTATCATTTGCCTCAAATTCCTGAATATCAAAACCGTGACTAATAGTGGTATCGGAATCGTGGGAAGGGGAGCAAATTCGGGAGCCGGGACCGGAGCCAAACGCAAGAACGGGACTAAAATTAGAAAGACAGTGACTGGGATTGAAACCAGGAACGTGCCGGAACCAGAGATGAAAGCGGGAACGAAATTAGGATTGACACTGGATTATTTAATAGGAAAGATCGAGAAACACATTGTACATCCACGCGGGTGAAGACCCGGGCTGAAGGCTAGTGTAATGTGAAACTACAATAATAACACGGAAAATACCTCTATCTCGCTGGGTCACTCGTCACATATTCTCAGAACCTATAAGACCTAACTACTTGTTTAAAACGCGTTTTCCTCATACTACGTAGAGATTTACTAGTGACAGGTTTAATTAAAAAATTCTAACCGAATGAATCCCTATTCCAAAATACATAATTTCTCTTCCTTTCTCTAACCCTCTCACAAGAAACGTAAATATAAAATATAAACTTGCTCCCATTTTTAAAAACTTTTAACCTTTTACAAACGTTAAATTTTATAGTTAAGCATTTTAGGTATTGGCAAACTAAGTTTTATATAAGAAAGAAGTAGTAGAAAAATTAATAAAATCCGACTGCGTAAACGTGAACTGAAAAGACGAAAATAAGATGATGCAAAAAATTACCCAATCAAATATGATAAATATTGGCAGAAAGTTTTTTAAAGCCTGTTTAATGATACCCCATTTAACATAGTCCGTCTACTTTCATTTATCACAATATATGACTGATTTCCACCTTATTAAAATGTAATTACTGACACGTCTTTAGAAACAATCATTGACATCGGCCCGCGTGTTTGACCTCTAGAACGCCACAAAGAGACAAACATACACACATGTATAGGCCGATAAACATATTACCCTCTTTTGCGTGCCGCAGTCATGTCGTAAACTCCTAAAGTTTTGAGTTGAGGGTGCTTTAAATATATTTCTGTTTTTAAACTTTACGACATTAAAGGCCACTTGTACCACCTCCTTTTAAACTCATTTTTAATTAAAAGCCATTCTTAAAATAAAATTTACGTTACACGTCCTTCTTTTGACGGTTATTCAGGCTAAAACCCGTTAAAAGAAATAGATGAAACACAAATTAATTTTAAAAGTAAGTTTTACTTAAGAGCGAGTTTAAAATGAGGTAGTGGAAAAGGCCTTAAATTCGACAGTAACGTTCTTTTTGAATCGATTCGCGTAAGATATAAGAAAGAAACCATAGTATACACATGTCTGGCCAGTAGCGACAGAGAGTGTAGTATGTGTTATGAACCAGTATCACTCGAGATCAAATAAGCTTTTTTTAAGCAATATACTGATATTTTTTTAATAATTACTGATATAATATAAAAAAGTATAATTATTTGCAAAATGCGATTCAAGTTACTTTTACTGAAAAAAATTTCAGATTCAACATCGCGACACGCTCCGAGATATCTACGAATCCTTCCATGTATGTTGTTATATGTTTTTTAACAATAAACCTAACCCTGTAGAGGCCCGGGGTATCACCTATGTGTTAAAACATGTAGTCTAGATATGATATGATATTTTCGCCCATTCTTCTTACTTCGCTAAGACCAACAAAGTCCCATTTTGCATATGCAAGCATTATTGCATATTAATTCAACAAGATTTTCTCAATTTTTCAGGGTAAGTACGTTGAATGAAGTCTGCAATGTAGATTTTATGTTTTTGATAATTTTGACTTTTGTAATAATTGTTAGTGAATATTTTGGAGGGTTGTGATCTTCTTCCCCCGGGAGGACCAGTCGGCTCGGGGGAGTTTGGTGTATTCTTGTTTCGTTGTTGTCAGTTTCTTCAGTTGATTTCGGAACCCGTTTGCCGATTATTGATTGCTATTGATTTTGGGTAGAGGATAAATTAGAAAGAGAGCTGGATTTATATCGTGTCATATCAAAAGCACTTGGTCTGTTTAATTTGATTGAAGATACAACCCATTGTTTTTAGGCTGGTTATTGTGAGTATATGATGAAGTATACTCTCTCTTCCTATTTTCTTGACTGTTTTTATTCTCTTTAACTTTGTAGTACTTCAGATACGCTACGTTGGCTTTTTTAAAGTTCAATTAATTCAACCTGCAACATTTTTAATTTTTCTGGTACTTATTTCGAGTAATCTTCGCTGATATTAATTTCTTTTTATTTGTATTTTATATTTAATAATCTCGGTCTTTCTTCGGTTATTTTCAAACGCAAAAGTACCGATATTAGTTTTTTTATTTTCTTTGTTTTTAGATCCTATGCGATGAATTTTGTTGATTTCTTGGTCCTGTACGACAATATTCAGATCATTTTAAAAAATTTCTTTAAATTTTTGTAGTAATTCAGAGTTAGACGTTTCTTTTCTTCTATGCCAAATATTATAATATTATTGTTCTTTTCCCCTCTTTTCAGGGATTCTATTTCTTTCTCTAATTTTCCTATCTCGATTTTTAGGTTTTTATTTTCTTCTGTTAAAAGAATCAACTTTTCCTCCATTTTTTCCATAATGTTTTTTGTAGTTGATTCCTTCAATTCAGCTGTTTGCTTTTGCATCTCAAAGTAAATATTTTGTGGAGTTGCATATATCGGAACGTGACAGTAAAATTTGATAGTTGTTTTTCTCTCTTGACAAAACTGACTCAAATATATGTTCATATTTTGCTTTAGATTTATCGTCAATCTCGAACAATCACATAGATCTGAATATTTTACTCACTTCACGAAGGGTTTCTTTCCGTTTTGTGGTGTAGTTATATGTCCAAGGATTGCAGTGACTAATTTTATTTGTCGAATTCGTCAGGATCTTATCACTATTGTGTTTACACTTCTAATGTCGGATAAATCTAATAAAACTACATACACCTCTATAATTGTACAACGTTTACTTAGATTTGATGTAATGTTAATATTGAAATTGCAAATTTATACCACTGGTGTAAATTATTAAATACGGAAAAAATAAAAACGATGTGTTCTCGACCACAACTGCCCACCCTTTCTATGTGCGCTTACAAATTTAATAATACTGAAAGTGTCATCTATTAGCCATTATTATATTAGATTACTACAAAAGACTGCGTGATTGGCGTAGTTGGTAGTGATTCTACTTACTGCGCTAGGCTCGTGTGTTCGACTCCCGCACAAGACAAACATTTATTCACTTGATAAAAAAATTTAATATTTGTCTTGAATCTGGGTGTCTCTATATATTATATATACATACATAGATACACAAAACATGTTATGTTTAAATATTTATGTATTCTATCAACTGTCTGATATACATAGTATAAGGTGCGCTTCTAACTTTGGGACCAGATGGTGCTGTACATATGTCCGAAGATATTTTGAATAATAATATTTAATATAAATACTTGAAAATCCTTGTCGAATGATTATTTCTACGTTAATAAATCGGCTGTTTGTGCCATCACAATAGCAGAAATAGAATATAATAACACAATTTGATGAATTACTTGCTGCTTTTTATATACCTTATATGACTGAAAATAGTTTTTGACTAATTCAACAAAAATAGGTGTGGTGATTGGGAAAAACTGCAACGATTTCAATAGAAAATGCGGCTAACCGCAAAAGTGAAACAACGAGTAAGACGCATTATGGTATTGCTGTCATTGATGTTATAGTCCATGGCTGTTGGTCCTACAAAAAAATATGTCGTACTTTTGGTAGCAACGATAATCGCAAGAAGAAAATTCGGTGAAGTTTTATATCTTGACGTCAAAAATATATACTGCTTTGTACGTGCTAATGCTGCTAGTAAAGAAATTGCACCCAAGGAACCCATTGTTTCAAGAACTATTCTTCAGAATTTCCGTCAATACTTACAATGTTAGATATGAACAAATTATTGCAGATGGAAAATCGAACGCTTTGAAAATAATATTAGAAGTTCCTTCGTATGCGGATTACCTATACTGTAGAAAAAGTCGAATGTCGCAATCAACTCTTACGCCATAGGTATAACAAACTTCAAATTATAAAGACGAATAAAGTATATTTTCTAGCATTAAGAAAACTACTAACCACGCAAAGAATATTAAATTGAAAAATGAGGAAAGTAATAACATATTATGCATAAAAGAAAACAAAATCAGCCAAATACTAGTTACAAAGAAAATTTATAATCTTTATGTCGCTATTTTCAATGTTCTTAATGATGCTTTTGATGACCCTGAACACTATTGTGAAACCGAAAGAAAACATGCAAATTAGCAATAGTAGCTAAAAACACTTCGAGTCAATTTCGTTGTTGTGACAGTTACTAACTCTCGCAGTCTAATTATTAACGTTGACGGTAACCTTGGACAAGATTTTAATAATATTGTTGCTAAAGTCTTGGTGGCAAGCGTTCTAATCTTAGTCTGCTCTAGAGTTACCAGGAAAGATACTCAGCTACTATTGTATCTTACAACAACAACGACCTCAATAAAATTAATGAAAGTTAATTTCAGTTTGCAGTCCTAATAAAAGAATTGTGAATTGTGAAAAATTTAAAATAACATTGAAAAATAGAATATCCGTAAGAAGCAAAAAATACATAAACCATTATGAAATACCGAAGAAAAATGGAAACAAAAATTATGGCGAAAATTGTCGGAAACCAGACCTAAGTCTAGGAGGCATAAAATTATTTAAAGATGAGTGTAAAAATAAAAAAAAACTCAAGAAGAAAGAGATATAATAGAAAAGTCTACTATTTTACAAAGAAGATTTAGCGAATAAATGGCGTTGCCCACAGCTTTTGACAGCTTCAAATTTCGGTAGTTATCTTACGACGCCCTAGGACAAATACAACTATAGTCGAATCACTTTTGTACACAAATGATTTGTCACATGTTGTTCCTATTAAACATGAAGCAAAAGAAGAAAAAAATTGCTTTATACCAACTTGCCCAAAAAGAAAATAATTAAAATCATACCATGTAGGCTATTTATTCATTGGTAGTGAAATTTCATACATTGGAACAATACGGGACTGATTGGTACGCGACGATATTGTAGTTAAAATTAAATGCCCAATAATTGCACATCGCAGTAAAAGAAATAAAAATCTTACAAGCATTCAAGCTCAAATTAATAAAAGACATTCATGATATTTCGAAATACAGGGACAGTTGCATATTACCCAAAGAAAAATATATTTTTTTGCTGTATGGGAAGGTAAAAAATAATATACGATTAAGTGGGGCGAATGAATTTTGGTGTAAAGAAATGGTAGAAAAATTAAATTAATTTTATTTGGAGCACATGTTATTGGAATTGTATTAACACTTTAATATTCATAGTACACGAATGTTAAAGGCCAAAATGAAAAATCAAATATTTAATTTAAAGAGAAATGTAATTAAAAATAATTTTTCGCATAATTTGAGTTCCATTACTCAATAATATTGTTTAATTTGTTTTTAACAATTTAGTTTATCTGATCAAAGTATTACCACCCTTTTTTAAGTCCTTTTAATTGACTTCCTAAAATCTGTTTTTATCCTATGATATAATTTAAAAATTAGTTTACTTTCAAATTATATACTTTAATGTATCGGTTCAAAAAACGAAACAAAACACTTGCAATATGTTATTATTTTTTTGTGAATCACTGTCATTGTTTACTGTGTTTGCGAATGTATAAATTACGATTATATAATAAATTTTGTTAAACGTTTACCAGAGAAAATAACATGCGAATAACTTTAGCTTAATAATATTTTAATGTTAATTACGACATTTTCTGAATGTTAGAAATAATGTATGACCGAATTATAAGTGTTAAACTAGTATTGCCTACTTATTTCATAAATGTTGGATAGATTCTTTACCAAGAAAATGAATAAATTTAATTGTTAATCGTTTCCTTCTATATTTGCGAAAAACAATATTAAAACAACAAGTTAAAAAAAAAATGACAGGGCCTAATATTAACATTTCTATTAATCATCGGAAATTCCCGAAAAATGTTGATCAGTGATGTAACCAATGTAGGTACTATCAGTTACATAGCATATTTAATTAATGAAATTAAAAGTAATTAATATAGTAAGCTAAATATGAGATAAAAACTTAATTAAGCACTAACACTAATTACTTATGATATTAATTATATGTACATGCAGTTCATTCGTGGCATATTAAACCAAAGAGTTAGCAATATTCCGCGGCGCGACTGTGCATGTGTTCGGGTAGAGGGGGACTCCAAAAAGAAAGAAGTATGCTTTTCGGTTGTACTGTGTCTGGTGTTTGTGGCAATGCACAGATGCGATTCAGCCAGTCACAAACAGCCGAATGGATTTGGATGAAAGTTGATTAGAATGGAAATTAAAAGCGAGATCGGAATCGAGTAGAGAGATTGCGGTGGGAATCATGATCGGCAGCGAGGCGCCAGACACAAAACATGAAAACAATTATTCCATGTTGATGCGGACCGAGTCGCGAGTATAAAATATACAGCTCTTACACTTATCATTCTAAGCATTATCATTCCCTGTACACTGATATATTGTTATCGAGTGTTGGCACGACCTATTGCGTCTGTCAATAACATAATGCGCCGGTCAGATCAATTATCTCATTACGGAAAGAATAAAACATTGTCATTAAATGCAATAAGTAAATAGAATTAAACGTATTAACAACTAGTTTTCTGCGGCTTAGCCCGCGTGAGCACAGAACAAATCCTTCATTGGCCTTCAGGATTCCTATCCCGATCCCGTTCTCCATGTCAAAAAATACTGACCGACGAACACTTTGCGTTAGATATTACTTGACGGCCTAATAAAATAAAATTCATTTACAATTTTATTTAACAACTGTCACCTTAAAAACTTGGAATAAATGTCAGTCGGCGTATAGTCTTATTTAAGAGTTAAAGATTGTACGTTACTGGTTTTCAAACATCAAGCTATCACCATACAAATATTCGTTCTAATCGGTTCAGCACTTTAGCCATATAAACCTAATAAATAGACAGACAGAGTTACTTCGATATTTATATTACAAGTATGTGACTCCTAACCCCCAAAAAAATTCCGTTTATATTGTTTTTAACATAAAAGCTCCTGAATTTGTAAACCAAATAAAAGTATGCATTCATATTAAGCAAACTCCACCCAAAGTTCACAAACATTATTTTATAGTCCACCAAGAGGAACATGTTTTGTACAAACTCCATACAAGACAACATTGTTACAGTCAACACCCACTACCATAAATATTAGCTAAATACACATATTTTCGTATCGTTTAAAGATAGTGTATTTGTGTAGTTGGTTGTGACATTAAAAGAGGCACAGCAAAATTTTTAGAGTTTTAGATTATTCGGGAACCCCAAAATTGATTCAATAAAAAAACTTACATGTTTCCAATATATTTTAAATAACTTGCAATCGATTGCGATAGCTACATATTTTACGCAATACCCTAATTAATGTCAATCATATGTTTTAGGAGGTGTTTGCGAACATTAAGATGGGCCCATTTTAATTTGGACAATTAGTAGAATTGAAGCTTGTAAGAAGCCGCGCTTCGTAGTGAACAGCTGTATATTTTTATTACTAAGCTCATAATACTTGTATGTTTAAATATTTCATTAATTAAGCGAATAAATTTCTTAAAATCGATGGAATCTCTCTCCACAGGTTTCATTCAGAGCATTTAACGTGGTATTTTGCGTATGTACAGAATTGATAATGGATAAAAAAATGTGTTATTAAGAGATTATTTAAAAAAAAAATAAAAAAATGCCACCATACACAATCAACAATATGTGTCTTTTTCATGTGTTTAGCGTATATTATATTATTTATGAGATACCATATGTTACATGATTCTAATGAGTTGTGTCGACAATGGTCAACTAATGTTTCGAAAGAACTTGCCAATATAAAGGCATAGAATGGATTTATACACATTTAGTATCGGCCGACGACTCCAGCCACGATCTCGATCCTGGTCCTGCTCTCCTTTCGACCTTTAAAGGTGTACTAATACAAGAGTATAACGTCATCTGTAATACAATACAGACACGACCTTATAAAAATATTTTCCTGTATTCTATTATAGTTTTCTGTTTAAGAGAATTATGTGAGAAACTAGATTTCTAGGCGGCGTATCATGATGAAATATGCTCTATATATACAGACCCTATTTAAACATACCGTGCACGAACTAAAAAACTTTCAGATAGAAAGATAAAAATTCTCCATGATTGCTTTATCTTCTGTTGTATTTGTAAAAACCTCTCGTATTAGTTTATCATAAAGATTTTCCAAGTACCAAACATCGTCAATTGTAACTAATAATAGTTACGTAAATAATATAGAATTACTATTTACTAAAATAAAGGAATGGCCTAATAAAATTGTACATAATTACTAACCATTTAAAAAATTATGTTACTCCGTTCCAATACCAACATAATTGCGATACGACCCTACAAGCGACAGAATCTACGTATATGACCTCCATTTAATTTACGAAAAAAACAGTTAAATTTATATTCATACAATTTAATTCCATAGAGAAATTATAGGAAAATTAATTGTTAATATACAACATAAAATATTTTGCATTCACTCACCTTCATTGTGATTTTTAACGATGAATCACGTGAACAATAGTTTTTAATTCACTATCTCACCAATTGTTGTTGACGCTGACTCAAGTACAAATTTAAATACAATATTAAATATTTCCGCTTAATTAATAATCACAGCACTGCCGGCCTAGCGGCTGTCGGCCCAGCGACATGCCGCGACACACATATCTCGCACGCTTTAGGCTCCACTCGCCTCGGCCGTCGGTTTAGTTATGCAATCGACGTGTGTAGTGTTCCCATACAGAAAAATATATCATCTTTATAGGCAGTTGCATTATATCGAATATCATCATCACACATCACAGGCGACAAAAAAGTCAATCAAGAGAAAAAATTAATACCTCCATCATGAATAGCAGAATAATGTTAAACTATTGCTAAAAATACGAATTTTTGTAATAACGGGTCAAGGAGGGGTATTGTTTTTTACGTGTATCTTTTATGTTTGTTTGTAAATTTCTTTATCGCCACGAATCTTTCAAACGGCTGGATGAATTTTGACAATTAAGGCATCGTTAGATTCGTCTCGAAAACCCATTTTTTAAAATATCTGTCCTTGAATTGATAATTAAAAAAAAACGAAATGGCGGATTTTTGACGCCAAATAGTATGTAGTTCAAATTTTTTTTAACAAACCTATCGAGTAGAGTATCATAATAAAAAAAAATAAAAGAAGATTAAAAAAATACCTACATATATCATGTATTTAATCAGGAATAACTACAACCATTTTAATTCAATCATACGAATGAATTAGTGATCAATGCATTCGAATGGTCGTATTTTGGCTTTAAATCGGCCGAGTGTTGGATATCGTATTACACATCCTTTTTTCACCCGCGCAGGCAATCACTTGTAATAGCGACGATTTTCGATTCTTTCAGCAAATCTTTTCGCTAAGGTCGCTAAGGTCAGGCGTACGCGGCTTTGGGCCGAGTCACATCACTCCCAGGTCTGGCGGCTAGCTCGCTGGATCCTAGAAGGCTATTACTCAACCACACGCCCAAAACTCTCTTAAGGAATTGAACCGCTTACGTCAATTATAATTTTCATTTGTGTTTTGTTTGACACGCTATCTGTTGCCGGCCGATAATGCCGAATCCCTCTCTTAATAAATTTCGAAGCCACCGGCTGCAGACTAGCAATGTCAAGCCACGGCGCAATAGTTATAGTATCAGTTTACCTCCCGCCGAGAAAGGTGTTGCTCCGGAGCGACGTCGAAACTCTCCTCTCCCTGGGGGATGCCGTCATCCTCTTCGGCGATCTAAATTCAAAAAAGCACTCAATAGAGATGCAACTATACAAACGCAAACGGACGCATAATGATAGACCTCGCGAAGGACCTACACTATGACGTCATTGCGCTCCCGACACAAACATTCTTTCCGGACAACGTACGAAACAGACCGGACATACTAGACATCGCTCTCATGAGGGGGGTGGCGCTTAATGTGAGATGTATAGAGACTCTCCAGAGACTCAATTGGGATCATCGCCCCGTCCTCCTGAGAGTAGGCCCTCCCGACGGCGAGCAGACCTCCAAAAAGAAAATAATCACTAGCTGGAGGAAGATGTCGCTCTTACTTGAGGACACCGACACCCCTCTCTTAAACAATATCCTCGACAACATCGAAACGACAGACGAGATCGACCACGCCATAGGCGCCCACACCAATCACATGGCGACAGTGGTCAAGAACAGTTCAAGGGAGGTCCCGGTGGCCGACAACCGCCGAAAACTACCTGAGGACGTTCGCGTACTATTGAAGGCGAAAAACGCAGCCATGCGCCGCGCGAGCGCATACCCCACATGCGAAAATAGGTCCTGTGCGCGAGCTCTCCAACGAAAAGTGAAAGCTCGGATACAGGAATCGAAAAACGATAAATGGAGCACCCTCATAGAGGAAATCACTTCGAGCCACCAGGCCTACTGGAAGTTAGCCAAGGCTCTAAAATCAGACGGTCACCTACCGTTCGATGACCGGGAAAAAGCTGAATGTCTAGCAGACAGTATAGAACAGCAATGTTCTAACAACTCAATACACGACGCAGCACACTCACTCAGGATCGAGGAGGAAGTTCGTATGAAAATCTCCCTCGAACCGAAAGACGACCTGGCCCCCGTCTCCGTAGACGAAATACAAAAACACATTAAAGCACTAAAAACTAAAAAGGCTCCGGGCCTCGATGGCATTAGCAATAAAGCATTAAAATGCTTTTCTCTGCCATTAATGGCACTTTTGGTCGCAATTTTTAGCGCGTGCTTTAAAAATTGTTATTTTCCTCCAATATGGAAGGAAGCAGTCGTTATCGGCTTATCAAAACCGGGGAAACCACGCGACCTACCCGCTAGTTATCGTCGCATCAGTCTCCTAAGCGGATTAGGAAAATTATTTGAAAAAACGATCAAAACCCGCTTAAGTGAGCATCTCATAGGAAAAGGCCTCATTATTAACGAACAGTTTTGCTTTCGACCGAATCACTCATGTCCCCAGCAAGTCCATCGATTAGTCGAACACATATCAGAAGGCTTCAAAAAGAAGCGAAAAACAGTGGCGTTATTTTTCGATGTAGCAAAGGCCTTCGACAGGGTATGGCACGCAGGTTTAATTCACAAACTCTACACACTAGAGCTTCCAGATCGTCTCGTACTTATCATACAAAATTAGCTTAGAAATAGAAAATTCACATTCCGCCACGAAAACACATATCCACTGAAAGAACACTAAAAGCAGGAGTACCTCAAGGCTCCACCTTATCTCCTCTACTGTACTCAGCGTACGTCAACGATATTCCGATACCGTCGAATGGCGTCCAACTCGCGTTATTCGCGGATGACACTGCACTTTACTTATGCGGTAGTAATTTCCGAAACACCACACCACGATTACAGAGGGCCATCGATGAGCTGACACGATGGCTTCGACTCTGGCGTATTAAAGTAAATCCGTAAAAATCAGCAGCTATCCGATTTAATTATAGCAAACGTAAGAAAAAGTTTACTGTCCCATACAACGCCCCCACACTCCGCATTGATAATGCTCCAATTCCGTGGCAACACAATTATAAGTATTTAGGAGTAACGTTCGACAAACATCTACACTTCCGAGATCACGTCGCGCGTGTTAGTAAGCTAACAAAATTCTACCAATCACGCCTATACGGCATGATCGGTAGAAAAAGCAAAATGTCATTGCGCAATAAGCGCACTCTGTACTTAATGTGCATCAGGCCTGTAATGACGTATGCGTGTCCGGTCTTCGCTCATGCCGCGCCTAATATAATCAATAAACTACAGAAAATTTAGAATAAGTTCTGTAGACAAGCGACGGACGCCCACTGGTGCGTCAAAAATTCGGTACTTCACGGAGACTTAGAGCTCCCTACTATCAATAAATTCATGAGAGACGCTTCAAAGCGATTTTTTCGATATAGCACAAAACCACCCCAACCCACTCATAATGTCGGCCGCAACTTACGAGCCGCCGCCGGCACACCACTTTTTAAGAAGGCCACGGAATATTCTATCAGATCCGCCGGACGCCCTCACTTCAGAGGTCGAAAAGCTTGCAGACGCAAAAAATATGCAACTAGAATAGTAGGTATCCCCCACCTCCCAACATTACGACCGTAAAGGGTCATCCAACCGGAGCGTTCCCACGCTTCCGGCATCCTTTCCAAAGCTTTCAGTCGGAGCTGAAAATTTTCTCGCGTAATCCTATGCCGAGGTGCTGATCACTAAGCACCCATAGGGCAATCGCGCGCCGTCAGCATCTCTATGTTGCCGGCCGCTTTCGACGAAGACATCAAAGCCTACGGGCTAACGGCAGTGCCGTTTTTATGTTTCTTCAGAGGTTTTTTAGTCCGTGCGAGTCGGACACACCTTAAGCCGGCACACACCTGTGTGCCGGCGCGTGGACGGTCCATAATGGGTTTTTTCTCCTCCTTCCTCATCCCTCTCGCAAGGGGATAAGTACAAAAAAAAAACCGCATTCAGTCATTCGCAAACCGCCGCCCGAACAGTGAACATCTAGTGCCGACCAGTGCCGCCCGCTTTCGCCGCCTCCCGTGTAAACTAAAGTAGTGTGTTTTCACTAGTGCACCGCCTTTACGCCAAACGTACCCTGCACCCAAAAGCGTAAATATTATACACTGTCAATAGTACTTATCAATCATCTCTACATTTTGCCCGATTCACAAAAGTCACAAAGTACACGCTTTCGTTCATAGAAATGTGCCGAACGGAACACTAAAAAGTCTAAAATAAAATAAATAACAAAAAAATATGAAGACCGACTGCAAAAAATCAACAGATAAACAACGCACTAAAAAGACAGTTTACTAATTATAAATTGTAAGAAAATTAATGGATCCCGCCTATTACCAAAAATAATGTAAATTAATTAACTTTCGCTTTCAGCTCATAATGTTATCTGTTAATGAAAGAAGAGTTTATTAGGTTTTAGTAGTTTGTTTTCTCAATCTTGTTTCGGTCTTTTAAGTACGTTGCTTATCTGTTGATTTTTTACAGTCGGGTTTTTTTATTTATTTAATTATTTATTTTTTTTAAATAGCAAATGTTCATTTCGCTCCAACACCAACTCTCAAATCATGTTTTAATATAATATACATAATAACTTAATGACCATAGAGCTAGCCATCTTGTTTATATATAGAGAACAGTAAATTGTTGATTTTCATCGAGACATTTTTTTTAAGAGAACGGTAAATTGGCTAATAGCTAAGCAATACTTACGATTAGAGCTTGGATTTCAGCCAATCAAGTGTATCAACGAAAACTCGTACATTGACCAGTTTTGACTGCATTTGTTACATCGGAGGTACATGCCTAGGTAGTTATTTGGTTATTTATTGTATGTCAAAATATTTATTTGAATGCTAAATTTGAAAAATGAAACACCGGGATTTAAATTTTTGAACTATTTACTAAAAAAAATTTTAGAGAAATTTAAAAATATGTTTTCTTCGCACTGATCATAGAAACTAGAGTTTCAAGAAAAAGAAGACGTATCAACCAATCTAAACTAAGCTAGCTACATTGGAAAGTTTTCATTTAATTTAGAGTTTTTGAAAATTAAATTTTAATAGGTGAAGATGGTTTTGAGTAACCTCGAAAATATATATTTGGTCTATTTTTAAATCTTGTAAAGAAATTAACCGACTTCCCAAAAGAAATGAACCTTATTCCGCAAAATATACGCCTTATACTGCAAATTCTATTAAAATTTGTTAATTTGATCGATAGTAATAGATGAAGAGGAATTTCCAAAAAAAATTAATAATCTTTCAGGGAATCCAATATTTGAAGATCAAATTTAATGCATTCGTAGAGGGTAGCGCCGGCCCTAGCTTTAATGAGGGGCGAGATGTTTTTTAGCGCCCTCAAGTCAGTGCTCTAATTTTCCAGAAACTCTAATTCGGATTTATGATAAGTAAATAATTATTGCTAATTTTTAAAAATATTTTTTTATTGCAAACATCAACACATATTAAGCTTAAATTAAATTAATTAACTTTAAGTATCATAACACTGTTCTATATCTTTCCGAAAGCAACATCAAAATTAAATTTTTGCCGAAAATTGTCTTTTGCATTTGGTTTTTTAGCGCCCCTAGTCACCAGGCGCCTAGACCATTCAACTCGCTCTATCCCCAAGCCGGCGCTGATAAAGGGTTTTAGTCACTTAAATTTCTTATAAATTTAAAATCCATTGATTCGCTCAATTTCGAGTTATCTTAAAAACGAACATACCGAAATGTAATCAATTTCAATATGCAACGAACTTCAATACGCAATAAACAACGAACGTAGGATACCGCAAAACCAACAAAAACTGGTCAATTTGATTGTGACATCGTCAGAAAAAATTTAAAAAGTATATATGCTATACAAATCATTTGCTTAAGATCGGGTTCGTGACACTTAAAAGCGTTTTACTTACTCTTGTTTGATGTACCTGTGTATGTGTATGTATATTTTTTCGAGTTTTCTAACTCAGAAATGCATACACGTTTTAGAGTTAGCCTGCGGAGACAACCGCTTTTTAGATTGTATTTTTAAGAAATACAAGTGAATGTAATTAAATAACTTACGCTCTTCATGTTGAAATGAAAAATAGATTTAAATATACCTACTTTAAATTGTAATACATTTTCGTATGAAAAAGCAATCAGTCGTCATAAACATAAGTAGTGTTTGTATGGTAAACTTAAGTTTTAAAAACATTATAGCAATTTTATAGTTGTGCTTTATTTTTAAACCGCCTCATTTTTATAAATGTATTCTTAGGCTTTAAAGTCCTTCTCTCAAAAAATCTAAAATTATTAGAATATATAATTGTAGAAATAAACTTACTTATATAAAGTGCATATGAAAAATGAAATAGATTAATTCTTAAACAATCACAATATTTGGAGTTATCGTAAAAAACTTTCGTAAGACCATTCATTGCATATTAATTATAAAGGATATAAGATTTCCTTTGTAAATAAATGAATGCAACAGCTGACAACACCGGAGATAATGAGTTTCCACAGGCTATCTATGAATAAAGAACCTTATTCCCCAAATCTTAAAGTTACTTTCAAAAACGATGTACGAGTATTGCACATACCATTGCCGTTAAATGTTGAAATATGTACAACCATCAATTAAGATAAGTGGAGGCCTTTTCGACCACTACAAGTGCGTTGTGATCTCATGTGAATAATGAATCACCTATTACGTTAACCGACTCCAAAAACGGAGGTTCTATAGTATATTGCCGCGAATATTTTTAATGCATGTTCACAGATTTCCCGAAAACGATTTAACCGATTTGCATGGTTTAAACTATACTATATTAAGTAAGATTCCGAGGTGGTCCAGTAAATTTTTCTACGACGTAAAGTACAAAGTTGGTTGTTAAGAAAATTCGAATAAAAGGAAATTATAAGCGTCATCGATGTATCTTTTTTACAAATTGCTGTTATTGTTATAAAATTTTCAATCTTTAGATTAATACCATTAATTTTCATAATCAATGATTAACTAAATATAAATTTTAACATAAATAACTTCAGCGGTTGCGATTTTCTGTAACAATATTTTCTCCCTTATTTTATGCCATTTTGTTCTAATATAAAAATAGACATGTGTTTTTTCTTTATTCCTATAACTAAGTAAAATGTTAAATTTGACATCTGTAATTTCAATGGTTTAACTTAACTTTTCCATACAACAATAGAACAATAGGACCATTAGGACCAATAGGAACAATAGGACCATTTTCATCCCTTTAGGGGTTGCGTTTTTAAAAATCCATTCTTAATGCTCGCCTACGTTATATCAGTAATGATTAAAAATTTCACGTTTGTAGACCCAACACTTTAGGCTGTGCCTTGATGCATCAGTCAGTTTACTCTTTCATACTAAGTATCCTTAAAATTCTTCCGTTTTTAGAATTTTCAGTTTTTATTTAAGCTAAAATTTGTTATAAATAAAGTAATGAAATTTTTTATACTTTTATGGCGTGATCTTGTTAAGCAAGTATATAAAAAGAGCTCCACAAAGCGAAAAAAAAATAATTTCGATTATTTAAACATTTTTTTATGTACAATAACGACGAAAGTAGAAGAAAATTTTGTTAATTTCATTTGTTGAACTTGTTATAAAATTAACTTTCAGTTAAATTTTAACGTAAAATTTATTTAGTGTGACGTCCTTGAATTTGACGCCACGTGCGCCTTTAAAATGCCACGCGGAGGGCCATTTTCAGGGTTGAATTAAAATTATAAATAATGGAAATAGAGTTCTAGGAATTAGTAATTTTTTATAAGAAATTTCCTCCTTTAAGGATCTTTTTTACAAATTTCTTAAATGTGAATAATTTACGAAATATTGACGAAATACAAAACACCTTTTTTTATATTTGTTTATAATTTTACAATTTCTTTTGTGCTAAAAAACGCTTTCGACGCATTTTTCTAGACGTTATTCCGGATCGAATAAGCTGTCGCACGTACTTTTTAGTGTTGCCCAATACAAGAACAAGACGAGACTTATCCAGTCTTGGTCTTGGTCTTGTAGCAAGAGTTTTGCAAGTCTTGCAATTACCTATAAGACTATTGCTATTTATTAAAGTTTACTTTAGATCTTAGAAAAACGTATCAGAAGAGGAACATTTTGAGCTTGAATTAATATAGCCATAGTAAAGACCAACCAGATTAATAAATGTCTAAAGATTTAATGAGAAATTCGAAAAATCAACTGCCACATGGTTATCAACTGAGCTATATGCCGTTTCCCACGGGAGTAACTGTTTCTTAATAAACATTTACGTTTAATAAGCTTACTTGTGCTAAAACATGGTTAAAACATGTAAAAAACAAATCAATTACAATAACTTGACTGTATTTTAAAGAACAATATCTGTCTAGAAAGAGATTAAACCCTCAACTTATATGAAATTTAATAAAAGAGTTTTACGATTTATCATATATTTTAATAAAAATAAAATACAACACAAATTAAATAACAAAACAGTACACAACAGCTTTGACATTAGGTTTTGTTACTTTAGATCAATTCTTTTGACCAATAATTAATACAAAGTAACCATCTAGCTGACTCATCACTTAACCTATTTCTGTTTTCCAATTACTAATGATGCTTTAGAAAATAATCTCGCAGCAGGTACTGAAGTTGCTGGTATTGAGAGAAAATCACGGGCCATCTGCGATAAAACCGGATACTCTGTCTCATGCGTCCTCCACCACTCTAAAATGTCTTCCGAGCTGGCAGCTCTGGGTTTTCTCAGGTACTCCTCCAACTCGTCAATCAGTAAGCCTTGAAGACAAGATCCAGATGACGTCGAAGGACATTCATACAGTTTCTCAAAGTCTATTACGTCTTCATCTTCATCACATACTTTATTTTCATTTCTTGGTGATTCCAGAGATTTATTCAGTGAGTGTAGACTTCTATATTCTTCATAAAGTTCATTAAACTTGAGCAGGCTTTCTGTTTAAATTTGCTTCCTCCATATTGTCAGGTCAAAAGTCTGAGCCTTATGCCTTGGGTCTAAAATTAAAGAAGTACAATAAATCCAATTGCTCTTCTTATAATGTTTAAGCATTTTGGCTCGAGCTGCTTGGAAAGCCTGAATGAGCCTTTCATCTACTTCAGATCGATTAGGTTTCTCATCTAACTGTTTTACCACGGATTCAATTTTATCGAGCAAGAGATTGAATGATACAATGACTAGCGGTAATGTAACATATTTTTCTCCACCAAGTTTTGTACTTAAAAGTTTAAAGTTTATTAGAAACTTATGTATTTTTTCGTGTATTTGCCATTCACTAGCTGTGATTTGAAAATCATTCAATTCGGTGACAGAACCGCACAATATGTTAATTCCCGCTCTCACTTTTAAATCAAATCCAATCATATCATGTGTGGAATTCCATCTCGTTGGACAGTCAAGAATGGGATTCAGATTTGATAGCACGCCAGCTACTTCATAAGCAGACTGAAGCTTCCTCTTCAATATCTCACTTCTTTTTATTTTACTGGAAATACTGCGTAATTTTGTTACAGATGTACGCGAGTCAGCAATATTTGGTGCATTTTTTTCATCTTCCTCAGTTTTGTCTTCATAGTCTTCATACTGCTGTTCTTGTGCGTTAGTGTCAGTTTCACAGTGTAATGCTAAGATCTTTAATAAATCTTGTACACCAAGGTTCAAAATGTGAGCAAAGCACCGGAAATGTTGATTGTCTGAATCGAAGTGTGGCAGCTGTTTGCCCAGTTCATATATAAATTTGGTATTTGCAGTTGCGTTGTCGACCGTGATACCCCTGTATTTTATCAATTATTATGTCATATTCCAATAAACATTCGTGGAAAATTGTTGCAATATCTTCCTCAGTATGTCGACCGCGTGAAGGTATAAAATCAAGAACTACAGACCGATACTTCCATTCGTTGTCTATATAATGAATAGTAATCCCGTACTAACTCCTACCAGCAATTGACGTCCACCCATCAATGGTAAATGACATTTCAGATGAAAATTGTTTTAGTCGTTCCTTGAGATTCGATTGGAGCTCTCTAAATCGCTCTTTGACTTTCCTTCTAAGTGTGGACCTTATAGGAAACACCATACTAGGGCAAATCGATCGAAAATATACTTGTGTAGCTTCGTCATCGAAAAATGAGAAGGGAAGATATTTTCTCACGACCCAATCAACTGTAGCTGTCGTAATGTTGTCGCTGCTGTTTTCTTACTGAAATAAAACAATAAATCTTGTGTTATTATTTAAAACATACTAGGTTTGAGCGTTACATAAAAAAATGTATTCAAAATAAGACCGACTTCAAAACAAACTAAAAATAAAATAATTGTTTCTGGCCGATTATGAAAACAAATAATTACATACCTAATACGTGTTATGTCATTGTGAAATAAATATATTTATTCTTACCTGTCTACTTTTTCCAGCGGTTACTAAAAAGCTTGCGATATCTCCACTTAATTTTGGTTATACAGGAAGAAATATTTGTGATTCCTTTTTGTGGAAAGATATTAGATGTTTCCTTAAGCCTGAAGTGTTTCTGTTTTTCATTTTTATTTCAACCTTTTTATGTTGGCACAACTTACACAAACCAGTTTGGGATGCGTGAATTATTTCGAAAAACTCATCAAATTTGCTTTTAGGTCTTTTAGATCTATAACTCAAACTCTCACTACTCGGACTAGAACAATTTGAATCTTCGTCACTCATATCAAATTATAAATGTGATACGTTTTCAGAGTACAACAAGAATTAGTAAAAACAATTACTACGTTAGACTCGAAGCACAGCTCAATTGGAAATGACTGGAATTAAAATAAATCCTTTTATTTAAAGTCCATTTTCTTGTTTTCTACACGCCACCTCGGCACGTGCCGGCTCTATCAAAAGGATGCCGCCACAAATCAAACGATGCCGCGTGCGGCGTACAGACACAGATTAATAGTTGACAGACGCGTGACATTGTGCCAATCACTATTCTTTACATATAAGTGAATGTTTTGTCGTACATCTATACTAATATTATAAAGCTGAAGAGTTTATTTGTTTGTTTGTATGTTTGATGACAGAAGTTTTAAAATAAATTAATTAATTCTGAACATACGTGTTTGTATGTGATTTCAATAGAAGCCGCCGGCGCGTGCACCTTCACCATGTACTTCCGAAAAGCTGCAAAATGTCTTAGAGAAGTCAGTACAAAACCTTTGATGATGCCGACGACAAGGCGCTGCGCACTATCAAAGTGCCGATGGTTAAAATTATGAATGCACTCTATTTTCTTTTAATAGATATTTTCATTCGCTATGGATGTTTATGGTATTAGTCGTAATGCGCATATATGTTATACCTACCTACTCCGTGAAACGGCGCTCAGTTCTAGCTGCAAGACGCAAGAGTCTTGCAGGCTTAGTCTTGTTCTTGCTCAAATCTTGCACGGTCAGTCTTGGTCTTGGCCTTGCAAAATGCAAGAACAAAACCAAGACTGCAATACCAAAACCAATTTTGCTCATAACTAGTACTTTTAGAACCAGTATGTCTATTTTTCACCATTTTCAACTTGTTACCTAGACTATAATAGAAATTAAATAGCTAGTAACTACCATCTTTATACCTTTTTGAGGACACAAAAACTAAGAATCGCCTATACGTTTTCTTCTGTTATTGCATGCCTTAAGCGCGAGCGTAGGTATGCTATTGTCGCCTGAAAATCCCATCTACACTGGATGTGGCCATGATAACTAAAAAGCTATTTAACTTTTAAACTTAATTTTTTTTTCAATCTCATCACTAATCGATTGGGCATAACTGTATTGAACATCACAGCTTAATATAGTACCAAGTAGCTGTAATTGAGTTTTTTAACTGGCAGTTATTCATGTTTTGATCTGTCATTTCGCTTAAATATCTAAAATAGAGGTTGAGATTGAGCGTGAAGTTGTTTATTTGGCATTATGATGTGTAATAAATATGGAATTACTTATCCCCTTTTCGATTCAAGTTTACTATAAAATTATTTGAAAATCAAAAATTAAAAAAGAGGATTTTTGGTGAAAAGCTCATATATTATCATAAACCTCTAATTTAAATAACATACGTACGGCACGAGCGCTTAAAGAATGTACATTTGGTTTTACCAAATTTTTTATTTATTCTTCATGGAATACTGTTTTAGGTAAACAATTTCCTTTAAAAATTAAATTAGTTGGACACAAATTTCCGAATGAAACGAAACAAAGGTCATATGTCATTTGTTTGCAATGAGTAATCTAAACATTGCATAATTATTTACTTACTACTGTTCTTTTTAAATTGTGTGTTTTATGTATCAATAGTGATTATTTGTTACCGTGTTAATTACCAGACTTGCTAATTACTTGATTCAATTAAATTACTAGATTAAATTTTTAAATTCACGAAGCTGAAAATGTCATTCTCCAACATTGAATACGTAGATACTATTTTGAGTTATGGAGAAAGTCGGGGTAATGTATTCCAGGCGTTGTGTTTATATCATGCACCTATCAACAGTTTGAAGAGCTGAAGGCAGTTGAAGTACAGCAATCCGAACACCTTTTCACATAACGGTAAGCTACGATCAACTAAAGAAAATAAAGATATTTATAGCAACGCCGTTAGATGTCCCGCTAAAACCCAGACGGATTTTAACACCTAGCCGCGTGTTGTCCTTGACAACTGACCGCGTGTGTCACCGTAAGAGTTTTTAGTTCGGAAATGCCTTCTTGCATTATAAAAGACTGCAATTCCACAGGAACAGGAAACGACTTAAAAGCATGTGAGATTACCGTTTATGGGTGAATTCTTAGTTTTTATTCCGATATTTATCCAAAAAAATGAAAAAACATATACCTACCAATTTATTGGATAACGGAGTTGAAAAATATGAAACAAGACTTCACTATTCTAATTTTTCTATGGTTAATTTTTGTTTCCTTTATAATTTTTTTGATGATTATCTGTGTTAATAAAACGGGTTTATTATAAATTTTCCCGTGAAGCAGAAAGAACAATTTTTATAAGAACATATTAGGAAATCATGAGAGTTAATGACTTGAACAACCTATGATATTCAATCATAAATTCCTTTTGATAAAAAGGACGATCGAAGAATATATTAAACTTTTGTCTCCATCAACGTAGTAAAAAAAGATTTATTAGTAAAAACTATTAAACATCAAATATTTAGACTCGTTCTATTTCATGGAAAGTAGTCTATAGAAAATAGAAAAAAAATGTGATCTACTGTAGATAATTTATTCCTTGAGAGAAAGAAAACAAAGTATGTGAAACTCTCACTTTTGAATATGCGGCCCATAGTTGAAAGCCACCAATTCAGGTAAGGCGCTGTGTGAGCGCATGCAATGCAGCGCCATTATATCATCGTGATACAAAAGCATAGAATTATAACGTCGAACAAATTTACGTTCATTCGTAGCACATAACTCGCTTAAATGTAAATGAGAATATACGTCAGTTTTAACCAAATAAATCTCTTACAAAGGACCTTATTATTATCTTTTTCAGATGTAATTTCGAATAACACTGTTATTTCTTAACCGAAAAAAAAGAGAAATAATGAAGACACTCGTTGACGACAGAAAGAGAAAAAATAATGACACATGGCGAACATCTGTACGGCCGCGAAGCGCGGATGTCGTACGTCTGTACGACGTAATATCGTATGCCATGTCTACTACGAAGCCAATTTTGTTTGGTCATTTTGTTTATATACTTCTATGAATAGGAATGCTTCTATTTTTTTCTATATCGATGCGTTAGATATATAACATTTATCCTTATATAAATTGAAGGTTAATATCAAACAATCACTTTATAAAAATGGGTATTATAAAATTTCGATATATTTAAGGGATAAATGCACATAGCCATTAACTGCTCTTTATATCTCGTGTAATTGATTTTTTTAAGTAAATTGTACATAAGCTCAAGTTTAAGCTCGTTCTTTTTGAAAGAAAATTCTAAGCCTTCTAAATGAGATATTAATTCTAAAAACATGAAATGACGTATATCAAGTATTATATTGTAACCTACGAAATAAAGACAATTTAATTCTTGAGTTTATTTCTTTTTTCTTTCCTTATCGCTCCTCTCCCCGCTCACGATACATCCGCTTATCGCAACGTCGCTGTAACGGACGCTTTCGTGTTCGATATAATCGCTTTATAAATTATAAGGTGCCACAAGTCTTAATCCAATATGAAGAAAAATAAAAGCGCGAGAAACGAGTGCCAGTAGGACTTTAGGAAGGCCCCAGACTACAGCCGCCGTAAATCAGGTATCGTGACTTCCTATATTTATCCTATACGCCTTGATCACGTACAGTCCACTTCTCTCCCAACAGACCCCATACAGGTTCGATCAAGAAACTGTGGAGTCCGTACAAAAACCTTACAATGTTTTTAAAGGAATTGTAGAAATGTGTGCCACAATTCTTTTAAAAAATATCACTTGTGTTACTAATATTGATTTGTGAATGATCCTTCACAAAATAAAGATCAAGATAATGAATATTTTTGCATTTAAAAAGTTGTTACTTCATAATCATGCAGCATTTTCCTTCCAACCTCAAACCGCAGCGTACTCTTAATATATCAGTTAAAAGTTTCAAACTCATTCGATTTCGCTGCTTGTTCTTTATTAAATTCATACTGCTGAATAGTCTCTCAACATCGGCATTGGAATGAGGCAATACTAGGAGAGTAAAAGCAAAAGTCACTAATTCCTTAAACCTCAATTCTCCTTGAGCATCTTTGAAATGCAATACTTCATTCCAATTTTTTTTGAAGTTATACTTCTTTTGGTGCGTTTGGATGAGAGTGAATTTGTGAGCTGCGCGCGCACAAACGACATGATGAAGTTAGCCACAGAATAGAAATAATATCAACACTGAATATAGTTACAATACTGAGTGTTCATACTATATAGTACATAGTACAGAGTGTTCATGCTATATATTACATAGTACTTATATTCATAACCCAGTTCTTGCAAAATATAGTATTCATATGAATAATCAATTTTGAGTATTAATTTTCTATAATTATTATTTTTGTTCAATTTATTATATATATAAACATTATTTGTAAACTTTTAACATTGTGTTGTGAAAAATTGTGAAAATTTGAAGTGTTTTTAAATATTAGAGGTTAACCATGTAAGTATAATATATAGATATATTTCTAACGAACTTATTATTTTTCTAACAAATAATTGAATAATAAGTACACACACTCTTTTTAAATGTATTTGACTCATTCACATAATGAATAATGATTATATATTTGTACTGTATTGTTATATTGTTACGTTAATAAAACATTTTCAATTAAACAAAATCGTTTTGATTGATTTTAATATTTATTGTCGATTACTACTGCATTTGAGTTATTTTAAATATTATTCATACGCCAAAGAAGTATAACTTCTAACGCGTGTACATAAGTACACACACTCTTTTTTTTTTGTGTTTTTGGTCTCATTCCATTTCAATAAATGAATTTGATGCAACTGATCGGCGACTCTTACTATATGTTCTGCACTTTTCTTGAACTGCGCCATTACGTCAATTAATGGTTCTTTATTGTGATTCTGTGCTTGTTCTACCACTAAATGGGGGGTTAAAACCACCAGTTTTAGTGGAAAATCCACTAAGTTGGCAACACTGCTCGCGGCAGCCGTGCGCGATTCGTACGAGCACTTAGATACTGTTCGCACATATACGGAAATACTTGAAACACTTATTACCTAATTTTTGACGATTACGATAGATATATATCTAGTTTTTTTTTCCTTAATTTTGCAATAATTATCATTTCTTTTCTGTAAAACTAACTTAGTATTTTACATGAATTTTGCAAAAATTTCTTGTTAGATTTAACAATTATTTTGTTTTATTATATTCAAAAACTTTCCACAAATCTATAAAAAAATATGGCTACAGTTAATTTAAAAGTTCACGATAATACGATCTTACGTAACTTAATATTTATGCCCCCCCCAAGGCAGTTGTTTATTGCATGCAATAGCTTTTTATTTTATAATTCAATAAATGTTGAACAAACACAAGTTGTGAGAGCTACAATAGTTAATTACATTTATAATAATTAGGAGGCGTTTCATTTGTATACAAGCAATGATCGTGGAGACACTTTCTGTTCATGTCAAGATTATAAATTAACCACGCTCCAATCCTCCAACTTAGCGGCACCGCTGAAGTGATGACAGCAGGAATTTTGTTCTCTGCGAGGTTCGAAGTGTATGAACGTAATACGGGTGTATTGGAGATGTATTTGGTAGTGAAGTATATTCCATTAAGCGTTTACTTTTTACAGTAAATTTGTCGTCGGGACATTATGATTTTTGTTAACTGTAGATTTCGATGTGTCAACAAATATTACAAACACTCAAAATTCAATGGTAAGAGGTCGTCCAAAACGTAGTAAATACAGTCGCCTAAAAATATCTAAAAAGTCCCGCTCGGATAAATTACGTGAAGCTAAACAGAAATACAAGATAACTAATTCTGAGGATAATACACCAACTGTAGCATATTATAGAGTAAAGGACAGTGAGGAATGTCAAGATCAGGAACATCGGATCAATAATGAACTCGAAATCCCTGCTACACCCTCCGTTTACTCCATGACCTATACACCAAGTCCGTACAGCCAGTAGTGTATCCCATACCGTATACTTTTAAAGGTGACGCGTCTTTAGATTGTTCTTTAATCTGTAATTCTAAGTTTGTCGATAAAGGTGATGCACTTCCTAAGATAAAATGTCTTCCTATGAAATAAAAAGCATCAGAAAACCTTAAGAAATACAATAGGGAAAAAAGCGTTTGTAGAGAAAAAAGAAGACCTTAGAATTAAGGAGAGAATATGAAACAAACTGGCAAAGCGATTACAAAGGGCATATTAATGTACAAAGAAAAGTTTACACTTTTCTCGTGATCGTGTTCTTGACAGGGCTTTCCATGGTGTAACACGTGAGAACTCTGAATACAGAGAGCAGTAGCGAGCTTGCAACACGGCAGCTCATCGCGTAACACGCGAAGATCCAGTATACAGGGATGAAGATCGAGCACATAATACTATTGAATATTAAATAAGTAGGGACGAGGGAGATTGATGTTGAACGCGAGAAAGAGACAAAGATATTTAGAAACAATGCTTATCTTAGTGATTTGATGACTGTCCGTCAACATTTTTTTAATAATATTCTAAATGGTCACACAAATATCTGTTCCTGTTGTGGTCGTTTGTGGTATAAAAATTCGCTTAGTCATGAAAAAAGAGCAGTTGTCTAAAACATTTTCAGAGCAAAACCCAAATGATTTATTTCTAATCAATACGTTTGGTGACAGTGGTTCATTTTATTATACATGACAAAAATGTCTTAAAGAAAGTAAAATACCACGGCTCGCCATACATAATGGCTTAATTTATCCTGAAATTCCAGATATATTGCAACAACTTCACTTGAAAAACGTATAGTATATAACGTCACCACGACATATTTTCGTTAAGATAGTTAGGCGAGGTCAAGGTCTCGGTTTCCAACATGGATTGGTAGGGAATATAGTAAACGTTCCAGTAGATGTTATCACGATGGTATCAACCTTACCAAGACATGTATCCGATAGTCTTGTAATAACGCGTTTTGAAGAGAAAAATGTGCTACAAACACGGCCGACAAGAACGTATTCGAGTGCAATAGTGAGAGAAGCAGCAAAATATTTAGTGCAGACAGAATTATTTAAAAACTAAATACTACACATGATGATAGTTGGAGTTATGACGAAAATTATAATACCTGCGATACAGACGATAATAAATGCACCTGCGAACTTGAAGAATTAGATGAACCAGTCAATCCTAGCAACGCTGAAACTTTGCTCGATAATGAATAAGATGTCGTCATTACAATGGCACCTGGCGAAGGCAAGTACACCCTATCACTTCTTTATGATGATTATTTTGAAGAATTAGCTTTTATTAAGGTTCATGGCGGAGTAAAACGATAATTTAAACTAAATTTAAGTGCCTCTGAGATAATGTAATCCAAAATAAGCCGGTATGATAGAAGAGATATGCGGCCAGACTGTTATTTACTTTATTCAAAAAATTACAAATGGTGGCTTCAAATAGGTGGCTACATAAGAACTTGTCTTAGAAAGAAAACCATCAACTGCACTCCTATTTTAGTAAATAATCTCCTCTACGATGACTACGTAGACAACCTCATTCAATATGACGTTGGATTCTTAGTGGTGTGAGAAATTCTCCAGCACTCTGGGAAAAAGGAAAAAGAAATCGCTAGCGATAATTAGGCAGTTCGGCGTCCCTACATTATTTATAACAATATCAGCAGATGAAACACAATGGCCTCACTTGATAAAACAGCATAAAAGCACGGTGGAGAAAAACAAAGTGTTGCTCGAAGGATCAGAAAACATTTCCTAATTGGAAAATGTGCGACTTATTTTATTAACTTCGATGCGAAATATTGATGACACATTAAAGCGTTTCTGGGACTTAGAAAAACCGCCGCACACGTATTTATCTTCTCCCGAGGACGTGTTGTGCGAAGAAATGTATACGAAATTTAGGTATCGTGAACAAGACGGTCGATTTGTCGTCCCTATGATGATAAAGGACGATTATTCATTAGGTGACCCATACTGTCACAGTCTTAACCGTTTTTTTTAAATTTAGAAAAGCGCCTTGCCCGCGACTCGAATTCAAAGACGGAGTATACGCAATTCATGCGGGAATTCGAGGATTTAGGCCACATGCAGCCAGTAGGGCGAGTGCCCACTCGCGGTAGCGTATACGTCATGCCTCACGATTGTATTGTACGACCCGATAGTACGACGACACGTTTACGTGTAGTGTTTGACGCCAGCTGTCCCACTACGAATAAAAACTCACTCAATGATGTTGTTCATACCGGACCAAAATTACAACATATTTTGGATTTAATTACAAACCGTTTACATTTAGTCGTGTTTACGGCTGACATTAGTAAAATGTACAGGCAGATTCTTATCAGAACCGAATATAGGCCATATCAACACATTTTATGGCGTCAATTTCCACATGCTCCCTTGCAAGAGTACGAACTTAATACTGTGACTTATACTGTAAGTAGTTCTCCATACTTAGCTATAAGAACTTTACGTCAACTCGCAGATGTGCACTATGAGCAGTTCTCATTAGCAGCTAAAGTTCTACGGGACGAGACATACATGGATGATATAATCACAGGATGTTCCCCCATCGAAAATGCTATTAAGCTTCGAGATGACTTGGTAGCATTACTGAATTTGGGTCAGTTTCAATTAAGAAAATGGAGTAGTAATAACCCGCAATTATTACAAGACATTCCTTCAGAACACTGTCAACTGCAAAAATCCTTTTGTAAAGATAAATTCGAATTGAATTTAAAAATATTAGGAATTAAATGGAACCCACTTTCGGACTGTTTTTCTTATACTTTTGTCAAAGTCAACATTGAAAATACTAAACGTTCTATTTTATCTACAATCGCGATAATTTTTGACTCCTTAGGCTGGATAGCGCCCGCAAAATTATTGCTACAATCACATATCCAAAATTAAATTACGTTTAATTTTTGCCCGCGAATTTCACAGAAATTCATCTAGTCGGATTTTGTGACGGATCATCGAAAGGGTACGGCTGCTGTGTATATGTCGGCACAGGAACTGATTTTAAGGTTACTTTACTCATTGGTAAAACCAAAGTAGCTCCGCTCAAAACGCTTACAATCAATAGATTAGAGCTATATGCTGCCGTTTTACTCGCCAGCGTCCTAAATCATATATATGACTTGCTAAAATCCAGAATTGATATTAATGCCGTTATATGGCCTATACCGATAGTAGTACAATTTTATTTTGGATTAATACTCCACCTTACAATCTAAAAATATTTGTAATGGTTCACCGACTAAGAACTAGTAGGTGAACTAAATTAAACGATTTATTATTAAATGGTTTAAACCGACACCCAATATAAAATTAAACGATGTGGTCATAATCGTGGAACCTAATCTGCCACTCACGCAGTGGAGATTGGCCATCGTCGAGGAGTTACATCCTGGCAAAAATAATATCGTCCGAGTCGCAACTTTCCGAACTGCTAATGGTCATTTTCTGAAACGACCTATTGCCAAAACATGTCCACTTCCTATAAATTAATTACATTTTTTATCTCACATATAACTTTTTTTCCTTATTAGTAATTAATTAATCCATTCACTGTGTAACTCATAATACTTAACCTCTTCTTAGTACAATAAATAGGTATACTAAGATAGGTTAATTTAGTTTAAGCTTAATTTTAGTTTACACATTTGCCGTTTAATATTTAGTATTACTCCACATTCAGAGTACTGAATTAAAAGGTTTTATAATTTGATCTTTTGCTAATGCGCCTGTATCGTGAAATCTTGGACGATTTCAAGTGGGGGGAAATGTTACGACATAATAGTAATCCGATAAGAATATCCCTCCATACAATTTTTTTCCTCGACACCTCCGCAATTGAAAGAAGCGCCATCTACCGGTCATCACAGTTCAAATTAATATCGCCGCGGCGCTTATAAATTTTCGTGTGGGACATTGAATGTGATAGCTCCCGTGCATTGGGTCAGCATCGTGTACCATTCGTAATTTCGGTATATTTATCAAGTCAGTGATCAAGACATTGGACCAAAACGGAGAAAGGAAGAGGGCGCGCCCGCAGTGAGTGAGACCAGGCCGCTTCTCCCGCGGCATGTTCTTTTTTTCCCATTCTCTTCCGTTTTGTTTTAGCGTTTCTCTATCGCTTGAGAACAGATAAATGCGATCCAGGCCATCGCCAGACAATAAATTAAAGAAGCCGAAACTGACGACGATGTGGCGGTACGAGGGGCGGCTGATAAGTCCGCGGCCTAAGGCATTAAATGAAAGAAAAGTACGAGTATTTTATTTTTATTTTTCAATATAGTCTCCCTCAAGCGAAATACATTTTTCACACCTGGTGTATAACGCCTTCAAACCGCCCAAAAAATATTCCTTTTCTTTGCAGTCAAAATGGCTTTCTACAGCCATCTTCATTTGATTGTCATCAACAAATCTACGACCACGTAACTCCTTTTTAAATTGGAAAAGGAAATAGTCGCTGGGAGCTAGATCTGGCTGTAGGGTGGTGGTCAATTTCCGAGAAGCCCGTGTCCTTCAGGGCCTGCCTCGAAACCCGCGCCGTGTGGACAGATGCATTGTCTTGTAAAACAGCACTCCGCGCGATAACTTCCCACGTCGCTTCTGTACGACTGTCTCTCGTGCCTGAGCCAATAAATTCGCGTAATATTGGCCATTCATAGTAGTCCCCTTTGGCAAGTAATCAATTAGTAAAACACCTTCACTATCCCAAAAAATTGTCGCCATAAGCTTCGATGCCGACTTTGAACCTTGAATTTCTTCGGCGGCTTTTCCTTTTTCGTCCATTGCATGGACTCCTGTTTAGATTCCGGATCGTATTGACGAACCCAGGTTTCATCCACGGTTACAATTCGGTCGCAAATTTCGTCTATATTATCCCCGACTAACTCCAAAAAATCCTTACTTGTCTGAAGTCGCCGCTGCTTGTGAAACGGCGTTAGCATTTTTGGTACCCAACGCGCACTGATTTTTCTCATATTCATATGCTCGTGTATAATTTCTCCAACTCGTTCTTTACTAATCTGCAACTCTTCAGCTATCTGCCATAATTTTATTCTTCGGTCAGCCAGTACTAATTTTTCGATTTTTCGAACATTTTCCTCCGTCACTACAGTCACAGGACGCCCTGGGCGAGGATCATCTTCACAGCTCTCTTGTCCTTGTTGAAATAAGCGAGCCCATTTTTTAACCATCGTATACGAAAGTACAGATTCCTGAAGAACTGATACCATGTCTTCAAAAATTTCTTTGGGCGTTTTTCCTTTCTTTACGAAGTACTTTATTACGGCGCGATGTTCAATATTACTGAGATTTGACGATTCGGCTGACATGATGACGTTTGTGCTTCGACAGATAATTTGTTAATAACTTTAATAACGAAAGGAAGCTATATTCATGCTAACAAGAAGTGTCGCAATTAGTGGTAATAGTTGTGAAATAATGAGTCATCGCTAAGTACCTTGGGCCGCGGACTTATTAACCGCCCCTAGTAGCACGTACCTAACAACAGACATACCTAACAACAGACGTATTCAAAAACAATCACTAGATCATTATAAAAACAGGCCTTATAACGAAACTTTTGACGCGATGAGCTTAACTCATTTTGCTGCATACTATACGTTTTCAAGTAAAATAAAACTTGCACATGAAGGTGAAAGTGACAGTGAATTCTTCGGAAACTGGATCAAATTGTTAGATAATAATAGATACTTGCGAAAAAGGAAGATGTCCAGGGTCGTACGTTTTCGTAGATATAATAAAGCTCAAGATCCTGACAATTTTTACAAAGAGCAGCTGTTATACACAAACTGGAGGGATGAAATGACTGAATTGATCAATGATAATATAAATCTCGAACAGAAATTCATTGAACTTAGTGATGAAATCCATTCAGTTTTCAATTAAATCGTTTGGGGGGTCTAAATGAGTTCGAGGCATTGCTGAATGCGATTCGTAATGCTGACATAGATGAAGAGGATGAAGACAGCGTACAAAGAAAAAAAATCAACTATTAGACGATTACGAATTTAGAACTCAAGGTCATCCGGACCATTGTCTGCAGTTACATGGACAAGAACCTTACTCAGTAGGAGGAGTGATTACCCAACCAGCAGTATTAACTAAAAAGGGTGTATTAAACTCAATTAGAATATTTAATTGTAATCAAAGACATCTTGTATTACATATTTTCAATCAAGAATCACCACTACCATTTTATTATTTTTTTAGTGATCGAGCAGCAGTAGATAAAAGTTTGCTAATTAAGGTTTATATCAATATCTAATGCTTATTTTCAAAAGAGATCCGGGCATAAATCCTGATGATCCTAGAATTTTGCTTTGTGCATACACGGGAAAAGCTGCTTTTGGAATTGGTGGTCAAACTGTACATGGTACATTTGGACTTCCAGTATCCCAATATGGCCAAACAATTCTCGAGATATCAGCGAGAACCGCGAATACATTGGCATGTAAACTTGCAAAAGTAAGATTAATTAGTTTGGATAAAATATCAATGCTAGGGAGTAGAACTCTTACCAGATTAATAGAAGATTACAACAAATATTTCACACAGATACACCATTTGTTGATACTTCTATCATATGTGTCGGGGATTTCAATAAATTACCACCAGTGGGAGACAACTGGGTTCAGCCAAACACTAGGCAAAGTCCATTTGCTCTTCTAGTTGGCACTCCATTATGGGGTACATTCCGTCTTTTTACGATGACGAAAATAAAGTGGCAAAAGGATGATTTGGCATTCGCCATAGCCCTAAACAATGTGCCTGTCGGTCAAATGACATCTATTGACATAGAGTTAATTAATTCTATATGTTATAATATGAACTCTAACTGCTGAAGCGCAAGGAGCGGTAAGTTTATTCAGGACCAATAATGAGGTCGACAAATATAACAACCAAACATTGTCTTGTATGGACACCGAAGGGTGCTCTATTAAAGAAATCGATGGGGTTTAACGAACACCAAATCCACACGCTGCTAGAATAGATTTGCAATCTATAAGTGCTCTAGCTACACTGCAAACCTATGGTTTTGTAAAGAACTTGTTTTTAGGAGTAGGTGCGCTTTATATGGTGACTGTGGATATTGATACTTCGAATGGCCTTGTTAATGGTACTACCGGAATATAGAAGGCTATAGACTACGATCGACACAAGGGAACAAGTGAAAAGCGGCCGTTACGTATTTGAGTTTTGGTTGATAATAATACGGAAATAGTTGAAAGAAATAAATACCAATTAACTTACAGGAAACATCGTCAGTACCTCAATTTCTATTAAACGCCTTTGGAAGCTGTTACTTACAGTGTAAAGAAATCGTTAAATCTCCTGCGTCATATTCAATTTTCCGTAATACCTGCAGAAGGGATAGCTATTCATAAATCGCAAGGCGTCACTTTGGAAAAAGTAGTAGTTCATATCGCTAAAAACGTCAAAAGACCGATGCTGCAAGTAAATTGTTCTAGAGCGACGTCGTCGTCTGGACTTTTTTTGGTCGTGAGTTTTGGTAGGTTTAATGCTCAATCTGAAATATCAGAATCGTTCGCTATAAAAATGGAAATGAAAAGACTAGAGCAAAACAAATTTGTACCATTTTTTCAATTTCTGCAAACACCGGAAGATAACGTAGTTCAAATTATATTTCATAACGTGCAATCATTGCGCAAACATTCACCAGACGTGATTAAATGTGATCATAGATCCATTATTCTTGCTTCTCATGCCGCATTGTTTGTTGAAACCTGGGAATGTCGTAGTGCCAATTTTGAAATTGATGGTTTTAATGAGGTGTGCAGACTAGACAGTCCAATTATAATTAATGCAAATCCAGGTTGGGGATCTATCACATACGTATGTCGCAATCTTAAGAACTCTGTCTCAGATGGATCATGTGATAGATACTGCTTGAGTAATCCGGGCGTTGCAAACGGACACTGAGTGTGTATACATTTTGCGATGTTTAACATCCAGTTGATTGCTGTCTATAGGTTACCACGATGTCTAGTCAATATTGCTGTAGAATACATAAATACAGTAATATAAGAAAACAGCCACAATGATAATATTTCTCACCTGATTGTTGTAGGAGATTTCAACATAGATTTAAAAAGCAAACCCCAAAATGTATTTTCATTATATTTTTCTTCTACAGGCATGTTGCCATTAATAAACACTAGCACTACAAAAACGAACACTATTATAGACGTTCTTTCCAACTGTGATATACAATGCGATACCATTACATTTTTTCAATTTCTACTTTCAAATCTGGATCAAATTTAATATTTAAGTGAAAAAAATAACTTTGATTAGGTCAACTAACTAATTTAGGTATGAACTGTAAGTATAACCACAATTTCCTATAAGTATATAATTATAGGTTTTGGATACTGAATTTTTGTAAAAGCTCGGAAAAAACTGCGAGACTCGATTCCTATTTATATGTACCTGCAAATTTATACGGAACCCTTAGTGGGCGAGTTCGACTCGCACTTGTCCGTTTTTTCAAAATGTCATGTACTTAATGGTATTAAAACTAGCCAGATATGACAGCAGAACCAAAGAGATTTTACTTCATTTTTTTTACTTATAAAATACGAAAAACTTTTACCCCAACCTAATATATAGATTACGTACTATGAGTTCATGTGCCTTATGGACCGGAATCTGTACCCTTGCACAGAATTCCTCGCACAGAAAATAACATTTGGAAACGTATAACACATTTTTTTTATTAATTCCTTTAATATTATAGACTCAGTTAACAATGAATATTCTTCAGATCATAAGCAGTATAGAAAATACAAGTGTTCAGCCGCCGCAGCCGCAACCGCCAGCGGGGGGCGGAGGAGGGCCCTCAGCACTGCCACCCGGTCCGCGCAGACTGCGTACGTTCGATCCGCCTCCGCCGCCGCTAGCGCCACTACTGCCACCGCGTGACCCACCTCGAGCACTCATCGTCGGGTCTACTAGTGACCGAGCCCTTCAACATAATTCATACCCAACATTCTATATAATATGTCAAAGAATTGGAAACTGCACATCTGTGAAATATTATTAAAGCTATTGTAAGAGAGTGCGCCAACTGAGACTGTGATTCATCTGATGGCTGAATAGAACCGACCCAACGCGTACCGAAACTGGTGTGCAAATCACTTTTCTTCAAGAAGTAGAGAAGTCGACACCACGGAAATATTTTACTACAAAGATGACTGACGAAAAATTAATGTACCTATAGAAAAACGCACAGAAATTACATATACACGACGTATTAATGCCATACAATCAAATTGCGCACCCCCTTTCATTTTTTGTATACTTCTTATGCAATTTATATGTAAAAGCTAGTCTAAAAATATTTATTCTTTATTTCTAAACAAATGATGTATAGTAAATTAAGTTTCAGATTCCTATACATTGCTGTTAGGCAATTAAATAAGGGGCCATCCATAAATTACGTCACGGGGGGAGGGGCCTGTGACGTAATTTATGGATGGCCCCCAATCACTCAAATAGCTACAAAACCTTTCACGGTAGACTTATCAAAATTGTAAAATATTAATTTAGAGCTTAACATTGTACCAAAAGTGTGAGAAAAGTTCAAAGTCCTAATATTTTGCCCAATTCATTATCTTGTTCTTCCAGAATGTTATGAGTGACGAGTAGTAAAACTGTAGTAGTAAATCTGTTTTCACGAAATTCGGACTATAGCTGGGGCAGAATGCTAACTATCTAAGTATCAATAAGTTCCATATTCCATAGTTGTCAAAGACATGACACAATGCTAATGGGTTGTAGATTCTAAAATGTAATAGGGTTTGTAGTATTAAGGAGGAGCTAAACAATAGCAATATTTTCCTTATTTTAAAATGTCATCTATTTAATGGTATCAAAAACTAGCCAGATACAAACAGCATAGCCAAAGAGATTTTACTGCAACTTTTTACTTATAAAATAAAAAAAATGTTTTTCCCTGATCCAATTGTGTTTCTTGCAAACGTTTGAAATATTTTCTATTTCTACATATTTAACGCATTAATGGCCTGGGGCGGTGGTCGCTCAGTAGTTAAGAGCATCGGCTTTGAACAAAAAATGCCGGGATCGATCATGACCACAGTCGTAATTTTGACTACGTAATTTAAATGTCAATCTATCTCGTTATATTTCGTACTTTTCATACCATCGACCTGAGCTTAATAAACTAAGTCTCAATCATTAATTTGTATTGTTCTTCGAACTGTCCTAATATCATCTAATAGATAAGCCTAACAGGTGAAACTTACGACTGAATCAAAGATACATCCAGCCAGTTTTTTTTTAAATTTCCATTTGCAAATCTTAAAACAGCTATTGGAGATATGACTTTAAAGATGTATAATTATAAATATGAATACGAACGATTCATATCTTATTATTCTGATGCAAATATTTGATAGTATAATTACTACAATTAAAATAAAGCTTTGAATTTGAAACCTGTCTAATGGGGAGGATGAATCTGCTGTATTTTACAAATTTGTTAATATCAGGTTCGCGAGTTACTAAAAGCAGCTTTAAGTGATCACATTCAATAATGTGAAGCTGATTTCTCTTCAAATTCAAATTCAAATTTCTTTATTTTATAGGTTTTACTATAACACTTGATATATGTCATTACAAATAAAGAATTTACAATTTTTAATTATTTTTCATTATTTTCACTTTTTTTAATTACTTGTTCGTAATGCAGTTATCCCTCAAAAAGATCGAGCAAAAAAAATTGAAGATAGCTCTTTCCAAACCAATTATATAGAAATACAATCACATATAAAACTATTGCAGGAAAAAATCTGTAGAAAGTCGAGCTTACATGTCCAATTATCCTCTAAATTAAGAGATTGTATAGTACCCTTTTGTGTTTGCTTCATAAATGCTATAAATTTGTATAAGGATAAATTTTGTATATCCACAGAAATCTTATTGAACATGCACACACAGAGCCCCCTAAAAAAAATTGTGACCCTAATAGTCGACTAACATGTAAACGAAGTTCATTTTTATTTCTAGTATTGAAATTATGTCTATCACTGCCTTAATTAAAACATTCTAATTTTTTTTTTATAATGTGTATTAAATTTTGATAGAAATTGTGACGCCACAGTTAAAATTTTAATTTCTTTAAACTTACTTCTAAGAGAAACACGAGGTCCCAGCTCGTAAATTGCGCGAGTGGCCCGCTTTTGCAAAACACAAATTCTGTGAACACCCGCAGCATGTCCCCAAAGCAGGATGCCATATGACATCTAACTATGGAAACAACCAAATTAAACCGATCTGGCGGTTTTGATATAGGACAAATGTCTTTTTTTTTAGTTGCAAATGCAACAGAGCTAAGCCTGTTCGCCAACTCACCGATATGAGGACCCCACTGAAGTTTATTATCTAAAGAGACCTAAGAATACAGTAGTGTCAACAAGCTCTAATTTCTCGTTTCTTATTAAAATACAACTAGATCCATTTTTCACATTCGGAAGTGAGAATTTCACACATTTTGTTTTTTTCCTATTAAGAAGTATATTATTTAGAGTAAACCATTTTTCAAATTTGAAGATAGCAATGTTCATATTGTCATAATCGAGTGGATGTCTTTTAACTTTGAATAATAAAAAAGTATCATCTGCAAATAGTAATATCTCATGAATATCCTTAACAAGGCTTGGTAAATCATTAATATAAACTAAAAACAGAAACGGACCGAGAATCGATCCCTGTGGCACCCCCATGCAGACCACGGATGCAGACAATCTCATGTTCTTGACATCGACTTTCTGAACCCTATTAATCAAATATGATGCCTGTAGGTCGAGTGCACGACACGTAACTCCATAATGATGTAGCTTCCTGATCAGTGTTTCGTGATTTACACAGTCAAACACCTTGGAGAGAATGTAAAACATTTCTATCGCATTTCACAAATCCTCCCAGGCTTCAAAAATTTTTTCAACAAGCTCGACACCAATATCAATTGTCGAGCGACCCCATGTGAAATCAAACTGTTTTTTGGACATTATTTACTATAAAAATGTAGTAGCAGTTGATTTAGGATCAACTTTTCAAAAATTTTACTTAATGTCAGCAGTACAGATATAGGCTTAAAGTTTGTGGGGTTGGATTTACTACCACCTTTGAATATGGAAACAACTTTGCTTTTTTTCATCATATCAGGAAATGTATCATCATCCAAACATTTATTTACAACAAGCGCCAAATGCGGTACAATACAATCAATAATAGAGTTTACAATTTTAACTAAGAGACCATGAAGATCAGCAGCCTTTTTCATATCTAACGACTTAAATGCCATAATAATGTCTTCCGAATTTATATATTTAAATTCTAAATTAATATTAATAGGCGGAATATTTTCCCTCAATAAGGATTCAGCAAGAGCGGGAGATACATTGAGAAATTTGGTAGCCGAAATTAAAATTTCAGCAAAAATATTTCAAAGGGTTCGACATCTTATATGTCTTTATTTAGAATTTTATTATTTATCTTAAGTTGGAAGTTAAGAGCGCGACATTTAATTTTGCCTATTTCGTTCTTTATGACACTCCATGTTTTCATTAAATTTTTGCTGTTCTTTATTTTGCTATTAATATAATTTATTTTAACCGCGATACAAACACGTTTTTAACATACTCAGCAAATGTCTCGCTTTTATTATGTTCTTTCATCATAAAGGTCATACAATCTTTTCTTACTTATGCGTTCGCGCAATTTACAACCTCGGACCTCGTGCATCTCTTAGAAATAAGTTTAAGGAAATTGGAATTTTAACCCTGTCATCTCAATTAATTTATGAAAATTTATTACATGTAAAAAAAATTTAGAAATGTTTAAAAGAAATAGTAGTCGACATAAACTCAATACCAGAAATAAAAATAAACTGATTTCACATGTTAGTCGACTAAGTAAAGTCACAAATTCATTTAGAGAGTCTGTGTGCGCCTATTCAATAAGGTTCCTATAGATTTACAAGATTTACCCCTACATAAATTTAAGAGTGTTATTAAACAATCACTCAGTAAAAAAGAGTACTATGCATTTCTGAATATTTAGAAGACAAATATCCATGGGCATAAGCGGCTCGACTGCTTACCTGGCTGTTTCATTCTTCATGGTCTCGTATTTGTTTTGGCTATGTATGTGCAAATTAGAAAAGAGCTACCCTTAAGTTTCTTGCTCGTTCTTTTTGAGGGAAAACTGCCTTCTGAACGAGCGGTAAAGTGTAAATTCACAAAAAATTGTGACGTATTTCAAGTGTTATTTTGTAACCTAGGAAATAAAGATATTTTGAATTTTAATTTGAATATGTGTATCCCCACTATTGCCCAATTACTCAACGATAATGACTCATTTACTTTTATAATTCTTGTTTGGAAAATATTGGCGTATTCCTCTTGTATTACATAAAATATAGAGTTGTACAACTCACTGGAATAGTTACAGCATTGTAGTTCTGGAATCCTCTGCATGTCAGATTTTCTAAATTCTTCCAATCGTTTTTTGTTCACTGGAATGTACTTTATATCTTTTTTTAGATTTCATATAACCGGTATTTTAAAAGACGCTATTTTACCACTGTGATTTGATTTCTAATTATTGGTAATATATTTCTGAAGTGGTTCAACATTTGTATAAATATTATCAAAACATATCTCAAAACGTGATTTCTGTAGGCTCCAAAAAAAGGTTTGACAGATTGTAACACTCAAAGAACTCCAGAATTCTACCACTGTGATTGGTAACATCTAATAACTTTACATCAAAGTCACCAAATATTACAATATATTTAGTTTTATCACTTATCTTACACGAGGCTCGATCTATAATTGATTCAAACAATTCATAAGAAGAATAAGGGGGCTCGAATACGCTCATCACAATAAGCCGCTCGAGTTCCACACAGGCTGTCTCCACAACCCCCTCAGCAAAGAGGTCCACAATATCAGTTCTTTTCTTAAGTTTTAAATTATTACGGATTACAATTAAGGAACTGCTATGTAATGAATTCTTTTTGCTTCTTAATAAGCTACAATGGTATAGCACTAAATGCTCGTTCAGACATATACGACGATATGAATGCTACACGAAATGTTAAAATGATTGATTATGATCCAAGATGCAAATGTAAGAATGTGGTAATAGTTTATATCTAGAATTAGCATATATGATAATTTTATCCCGTTTCGCTACTATTTCTATTAGATTATTGTCTATACATTTTGAACAGAAGCAGAATCTAAATGGAGACGATAACCGCAACCAAAGGCGGGATTAGGATTGAATTCGAAAGCAGAAATAAGATCGCGATCTTGATTGACAGCGCAATTGGTCGATTTTAAAAGATGAAAGGTTTCATTCGATTTCAGCGCAGGTGGAACGAAAGTGAGTTAACTTTTTAAACGAGCGGGTCCAATGCATGGGCCGTCAGTTAGAGTAAGTTATCGAGCGCGCGCGACCCATGCATGGGAGGCGCTCCTTATTTCGCGGTCGTGTCACACAAAAAAATTAACTTTAAATTTCTAGCTTATACTTGTTTATTATATGAAATTAAATGGTATTCATCAACAAATAAGGCAACAAAAAAATATATACCTTTTACGTCGCTTACATCAGAAAATTTACAATATATTAAGTTGGTTAACGTTCAGTTCATTTAGTGATGGAGTTATCGTCTGTGTCTCTGTATATTAATAATACAAAAGTAATCGCGACTGTTTTCCTTTGGGGCCATTCAAGTATTACATAAGCAGAATTTGTGTAAGTTTTGACCCCTTCCTTGTCAGCAAAAGTAAGCAAAGCTTTACCCTGTCCCCTATGCTTACGTAAAATTGGTATGTATTTTGTTTTCATGAGCAACAGTTATCAAGTTTAGAAATAAATAATTCTGAACTTCAATTCCGAGTTCCCCATGTTGTCAAAAGTAAGCAAAGCAAAGACCCCCCCCATCCCTTTTGGTGCTTACGTAATACTTGAATGGCCCCTTTGATGTTTTCCTGTACGTAATACTTTGTGGCATATGTGGCAAAATATAAGTTTATACCGATCGCCAAGTAATAATGTAAGCACGCCATTAGGGACTTCCTAATTCGTGATTTCGATTTCGTCTTCGTGATTATGCTTTGTTCACCATATAGTGGTAAAGGTTGAATGTTAAAGAAAGCAAGATAAAACCTTAAACTATCCTCAAGAGCGTGGTACTTAAAGGGAGATGAATGTTTACAAAATATTGGCTAGTGGATCTAAAATAAAACCATCTACGTATTATATAATTCAAGATTAAAATTGTTATCACACTATATGTGCATGATTTATTTAATTTTTTTTAAAAACAATAAATAAACCAAATATTTTAAAGATATTTTAAGATAGACAGACCTAAATCAAAGATTTAGTTGAAATTAAGAAATATCTTGATGTAAATGTAACATTTAATGAGTATGAGAAAACATTCAATTAGGAAAATTATATTGATCAGTTTTTGCAAAAACTTAATTTGAGTCAGTGTAAAACTGTTCAAACTCGGCTGGAGACTAAATTAAGTGGATTTAAAGATAAGAATTCCCTTAACATAACTGTCTCATTAACAGATTGTCTCATGTAAATGGTAGTGCTTCTCAGACCTGAGATTGCTTTTACAACTGGTTTTGAGTCATATTTTTAACCAAATATTAAGATATTTATAGCTTAGCTTTACCACCTTTTCAGTCAAAAAAATAAGAAATATATCAGACATCGAAACTACTAGATTAGATTATTTTGGCTATTTCCATAGTCTGATGTCGTATGGCTTCTTGCTCTGGGGACGTGCCATAGATATTCATAGAATTTTCGTTTTGAGAACGGGACAGTTGCATATTTAGAAGCTCAGACCTCGTGTATCTCTTAAAAATAAGTTCAAGGAAATTGGAATCTTAACTCTAGCATCCTAATGGATATACGAAAATTTATTATATGTAAAACAATTAAAAATATTAAAAAAAAATTGTGATTGACGTGAACTCAGTACCAGAAATACAAACTGTTTACATGTTAATCGACTAGGCAAAGTCAGAAATTTATTTAGAAGGCTCTGTGTGCGCATGTTGAATAGGGTCTCTGTAGATACACAAGATTTACTCTTATATAAATTTAAGAGCATTACTAAGCATTCACTGAGTAAAAAAGGTATATTACACAATTTCCAAACATTTAAAAGAAAAATATCTATGGACATAAGTAGCTCGCATTGTTATTAAGCTGTTTTGTTCATTAATGGCTTTATATTTGTTTCGGTTATGCATGATGAGATTAGAAAAGAGCTACTAGTAAGTTTTTTGCTCATTTTTCTTGAAGGAAAACTGCCTTCCAAATGAGCGGTTAAGTGTAAATTGGCAAAGAATTATGGTGTATTTCAAACATTATTTCATAAGTGATAAAATAAAGATATTTTGGAATTGAACAAAAAATATCAAACTTTATGACTAAGTATACTGCTAATGAGAATTCAATGTTAAAGGAATTCGTTGATGCTGATGGGGATAGTAACATTATTCATAGGAGGTTGTAAACAGAATCTGCTTTAAGTTATATGACTATTTAATTTTATGAGAGTAAAAAACGGAAAATTATTGTTATTTGTTAGCGAAGCAGAGTACAGGACAATGACTGCAGCCTGTAAGGAAACTGTTTATTTAAGGAATTTATAGTATGAGCCGACATCAATACCATATCTGTAGAAATTATGTAACAAATAAAATAGTGATTGCTACAACTGAGATGTTTATGGATCTCTATTTACTAAGAGTTCATGTTCAATTACATTATAAGCATCACATTGGTGTTTTCGATGCACGTTTTCGTATACAGATTTTACACAATAATACCAAGATGAAAATTTTCACTCATATTATTAAGCACAAATAAAGTATTTATAAATTTACTTACTGCCGATGTAAATCTACATTGCACTTCTTGCTTGCTCGCTATTATGGCAATGTTTAGATGTAATAACATTAGTATTAGCGCTTAGTTCACATAATTTGTCTTTGTCCCGTGCCAATCTGACCGGGACTGACCTGCACTATACCCCACGCCTTATATGTTGTATAACTTGAGATGACAGATGTGTTTGTGTGCATTTAAGTGTATATGCGCGTACGATAACCGCCTTTGTTATACATAATGGAGGTATGGTCACTTATATACAGTATATACAGTAGTGAAATAACTTACATACAGTAGTAAAAGTTACATGTAACAGAGGAAAAAGAATCAATGCAGTAGAATCAATCTCTGTGTGAAATTTGTTGAGAATCTTTGAAAAATAGATATAAATAAAATAGAATAATGATATCAAAGAATAAGGATATTGTACTGACTAAAGTAAAGAAAGGAACGTTACGGTCATTCAACTATCTAGAAAGGATGAATGAAAGTACATTGACAAAAGAAATTTATAAAATGAATGTATGTGTTGAAAGGGCCACCAAAGGTTGCCCTAGAAGATCTTATACTGACATATTGATGTCATATTAAAGAAGGGCCAAAGTTTAAACACATGAAATCGACGAGTTCGCATGAAACATTTCATGGATACGTATCAGTGAACTGAGATGTGCACAAAGATCATACCATATGGAAAGGGCATACGGCCTCTCCTTCGCCTCTGGGAAATACATGTAAGCTTATAAAAAGTAATATTTAGGTAGTGATTTTATATTGTTGCCAACTATGCTTTTTAAAATCAAATGTAAACTGTAGTTAGTATTATATGTTAATATACAATATTACATTATGTAAAATATAACTATTGTGCATATTGTGTTTGCAAGTCAGTCGATATTACATAATTCTACCATTTACGTGTTTACTTCGATATCACATTCAAAATACCTAACACCCTCATGAGGACATTACAAAAACAGAGTAATAAGTTTCATCCCAATGTACAACAAAAAAAAGGACTCTATCTGTTTATGTCGAAAATGTGATTCATTTACCAAATTGTGAATTTGGTTGGATTACATTTAAAAATCCTGTCCATAAATAAATATATTGGTTGTACTAATGAAATTAATTGGTTTTTAACATTAGTAATTTCCGACGTGATGATACTAGTGACGAAGAGGAGTCTTATAAAAAGTATAATGTATTAGCACATTCATTGAATATTTGAATACTTACAAGAGATAAAAGAAATTTACAATACTTCCTAACCAGCCGAAGACAGTGAAGGGCGCCTTCTCAACGATAGTCCCATCTGCAGAAATACATTTCTCATATCATAAGTGAGCAAGATTATAATTAACAACACAAAAGGATTAAAATATTACACTAAAATATAATTAACATCAAAGCATAGACTATCTATGTTGTATTAGTTTTGTTTCACATAAATACATGAACTATTAACAATGTTATCGCTATGAGAAATTCCATATCTCCGAGGTTACGCACGTTCCCTAAAAAAATGAACACTTACTTAGGTGTTCGATATTTGTCAATCCTTTCGAATCAATATTCAATTCTTTGGATAGAAATTCATAGTGAAAGAAAAGATTCAAGGATCAGAGGTGGGTTGCATGCTGCATGTTAATGCATGTTGCATGTTGGTCGCCTATAACTAGAAAAACAAGTAGGTATGTCGACCATTACAATTAAACTAGTGTAAATTAGAGGGGATATAGTAAGAGCGTATCTTCATGGCATTTACATCCTTTAGTTGAGAAGCACAATTTTTCAGCAATAACTCAAAAACAGTATATCCGACCATGTTCAAAAAAATTTTTGTTGGAAGTATTTATTAAGATTCACCTTAGTTATTTTTTTAATCTTTTTTGGACATTTGGTTTAGAAAATAGAGGGGAGGACAATTTTTGTTACTTTTGGAGCGATTATTTCCGAAACTATTCACATAATTAGAAAAATTGCTTAAAAATCGAGTGTTTTTAAAAAAAGTGTCAAAATATGTGCCACTCGTTGATGTTTGCTAAACAAAATTTTTTTTCAGCTTATATTATGTGTTTGTGTGTGCCCTCCTAGAAATATTTATTTTTTTATTTCACCACCAAACTAAGTAGCAGCTTATACAAGACACCTACACTATAAATCTAATCAGTACATGTCTAGTAGTTTTTGAATAAAACGCCTGCGAGATAGGGATGCATGGATGGATATGACGAAACTAAAGAGTTCCATTTTTGCCCTTTTGGCTTGGAACCCTAATAATTATTTCTAGGAGGAGCACTCCATACATATAACAGAAGCTGAAAAACAGCAAACATCAACATGTGGCACATATTTCGACAGTTCTTTTAAAACACTTCAAGGTTTCTAAGCAATTTTTTTACTAATTGAATATTTTCTGAAATAATCGCTGCAAAATTAGCAGAAATTGTGTCTCCCCCATATATTTTCTAGACTATATGTCGAAAAAATATGAAGAAATTTAGAAAAATAATGCTAAATAAATACTTTCAATGAAAATTACATGATCATGATCACATTTTTAAGTTATTGCTGAAAAACTGCATTTCTCAAAAAAAGGACATAAGTGCTATTAACATACGCTCTTTTGCTGATGCCCTCTAGTTCAAGAGTTATAGTTGACATACTTACTTGTTTTTCTAGTTATAGGCGGCTAAAGTGCCTATACCTATTATGTGTGCGAAACATGGAAAAAAGTGTAACATAGTTTTTCATCTGTAGTACATTTCTTTGTAGTAATAGCTTCGGAACCCTACAGTGAGAATGGTCCGACATGTTCTTAGCCGCTTTTTTTAATTGTTCTATGGACAATACTTAATTTCATTATCCAATTAGTTAAGGAGAGACTATAAAACTATCATGATAATCTCTCTTTCTTAAAAATTTATACATTTTAATATTTAAAAAGAAATCAGAACTGAAGATTGATTTAGATCATACCTTCCTTAACATACGGCATTGCTGTATAATGGTGATTCTATAGTCTGAAAACAAAAAATAAATGTTTAAAAAATGTCATACACATATTTAGCTTGAAAGGGTCCAATAGAAATGAACTATTAAATTAAATTTCTTTCATCTTAAATGCTATATCCATTAACTCAAAAATAGCTTTTATATCCATAGAAATAGTATTGAAACAAATTTTATCTGAGATGTAGTGGTGACCAAGTAAAACAATGGTTTTGAGTCATTTACAGATTGTTTTAAATGATATATATTCTAAATATTAGTCTGATAATAATTAAATCACTAAATATAAATTGCATACAATAAATTTTATGAATAGTTTCAAATGGATAGTTTCTAGAAAAAGAAAAGCTAATGTTCTGTTTTATAAATCTCAAACCTGTAAAACAGAATATTTATTTTAAAATGCAACAAAACAGTACCAAACAATTGGCATATTGAAAACACTCTATTGGTGAAATACCTAAATAAGCTGAACACTGTAATAGGTGAAACTAAAATTAAGTTAAACAAAATAAAATCATATCAACACTGACAAACAAAAATTTGTTTGTTGTATTTTTCTTGCGATACATAAAAAATACAAGTTTTACAAGGATTTTAAACTAGCATAAACCTGTGATAGTGTCCTCTACTATTGTGCATAAAGCTCATTCCTACATCTTTTATATTGATCCCTTTAAATCAACTTTTGACCTTACTGTGAATTCTGATCTTAACTCTGTTCCCACTCTTAATTTCTATCCATCTCTCTTGATCACGACATTTGGGTAAAAATCAATTGGATTGAAATCTACTCTTAAGATCCAGCCTGCTCTAGGTTTAACGATCCTGAGTAATTTAGATTCCGATCACATTCCAGTTTTAATTTTAACCCCTGTCTTGCTCTCATTTCATTCCCAATCCTGTTCTTAATTTTGACACCGGTACTGCATTTTGGCTTAAAGATGTTTTTTAATTGCATTACAATTTAGATTCTATGTCACAAGAATTAAGTTACAGAAGTGAAACAAATAATAATCCAAGTTGCAGAATAAATGTTTATCAGACAAAGTGTGTGAATTTAAATGTTTCCAAAAAAAAAAATAACAATTGTATTAATTTATTTTGCTTTATAAAAGTTATCAATTTTTTTCAGTCTTTTGGATTCATATTTGATCATTGAGAGGATACTAATCAGCGAGCCAAATTGCTTAGTGACATCTTTCTTGTTATTATACTTACGTATTATATTGTGTGTGAATTGAGTATTGATTAGAGAGGAATGACAAATATTGACTATCTGTCAGATATCAATATTCAATTCATTAGATGAGGATTCATAATCGATGAACAGATTCAAAAGTCAGCAGCGGGTTGCATATTACATGTTACAGCATATCAGTGTCCAATTTACTTTTATACAACTTTGATTGCTTTTAACTTTTCAGAGAGACTCAAAGCTTTTGATTTTCATTTAATATCAACCATTTTAAAATATGCATTTGAATTTCCCACTACAAATATGTTAGTACATATTAATGTAAGGCAGTAAAAAGCAAAACACTAACTAAGTTCTGTTAAATAAACAATTTAACATAAAACAATTTGTAAGGAGAACTTAAAAGAAAACCATAAAAATAATCAAGCAAATACAATATACGCCTAATCGACTTGTGTTGAGTTGATTTGTTTTATGTTTTCCTTAATTACAGGGTATTTCAATTAGTATTTAAAAATTGCAATATTAAGGTGGTAACACAAAACATTGATTCCTTAATGACACAAAACATTTATTCCTTGATTCCTGACAAATAAACCAAATAAATGTTTTGAACTATTGAGAGAAAAAATGTACTGAAATATCTTAAAGGAAATGATGGACGACTTTGAGTTAACAATGGCATTATAATGTAAGAAATGGAAATTATTTTTCAAGTTAGAGAGGAATTCAATGTAAAGAGGTTCAAATACTATTATTCTCTATATATTCCACTATATTTGTTTTTTTATTGAATAACTCATAAAATTTATGTCACACAACTAAAATTAATTGAAATAATTTCAGTATGAAGAAAAAATAATTATCACATTATATTAAACTGTAGTTTTAAACTTGTGTAGTACACATTTTACCATGTACAATGGTAAGATAAATAAATATTTTTTAATAAATCATACCACATACAATGTGTAACACAATTGAGCATCAATTTTGTGATTAACTTGTAGAAGTAGAGGTTTCAGTAAACCAGTTTATTCAAATAATCAAACTGTACACTTTTATTCAGCAATAAAAATCCTATTCATATTAAATGGGAATCTCTGGTAAGTAGAAATGTAAAATAAATAATCTAGTAGACAAAATACACAACACATAAACATTAAGAAAAATAAATAATACATTATAGACTTAATGCCCAACAATACTTAAATTTTGCCTATCAAAGCAAACACATTTGCTTATGTTGCTAAATTATACATTTTTTTTTTGTTAATAGAGGTTCAAATAATCAATGCTGTATTCTATTTTATAATTAACAGAACAAATTTTTGTAATAAAATGAGTGTAAATGAAGGTATTGAAATAATTTTAATACCTTATGGTAGGTATTCTGTAGTATGTAACCACACAGAAATTGCCAAAACCTTGAATCATCTCCAATGGCAATTTTATAAAAATATACCACAAATAATATGGGTTTAGTTTTGAAAACAAACTTTATTAAGAAATTCAATTTATCAAAAATATTTATCCATCAATAGTATCCAACTTCTCAGCTAACTAGTGTATAAATAATAAATTCCTCATATGTGTATCATTCGTAATAAATTAATTCTATTTTATAATTTTTTGGACACTTATTCATTAACGATTAAAGAATAGTAAAACTGTATTTATTATGAACTTTGTCATTAATAGACTACAATAAAAACTTCTGGTTTTTTAGAGATAATGTTTTTAGAACGAAACTATCAAACATTGAAAACATTTGATAAGACAAAATAATGATTATTCATATCATTTACCTTAAATTAACAGTGCTTAATCATAAATATAGAACGATATGTTTGAAGTGTGACTAGAATCACTAAAAACATTGATATTGTCGTTTTGAGCAAGAGAGTACAAATCAAAATTACGTACCTATTTTTCTTATTGTTTTAAACGTTAAGCCAAACATTAATTTACGTTACGACAAACCACGTACTAACCATTGACGTATTACCACAGAATAAAAATGACGTATCACAAATAATCTCAATATTATTGTTCTGTGACATACGCAATAGTTTTTTAGATTTTCTACGTCAAAAATACACCTTACTTTTCATTAATGACCATAGACAACATAAAACAGATTCAAGGGTCAACTTCTCGATGAAAAAAGTTTCTGTAATACATTCTTATGTATATAATTAATAATTTCAAGGTCGCATCACGGCAATACCATCACGGCATAATAATAATAATATTATGATGACGGCCTCATCATAACGCTAATATTAGTGGGATGATGAGACCGTCACCACTTTAGATTTTAAAAGACGGAGAGAGCAACCGGATAAATCACCAGAAAGAAAGAAACAAAAATAGTAAGCATGCTATACTTTATTGCTGTAGAGAGTATTCTTTTTACGAGGCTCTTGAATTATGTTGAATCTAAAACGTATATATCTTAGTATGCCAGTGTCCTATAAGTCCTTTGAACTGAAAAAATAATAGTAAAAATAAAACTATGCACAGTATATTTTTTTTATTGTGTGGTAATCTATATTAAAGGGGAATTATTTTTTAAAAATCTCTTCATCCAAATGTGCTCCACTTCGTTATTGACATACTTGTAAACGATGTTTAAAATTTTCCATCACTGCGCGGCAAGTAAGCTCTGTAATGCCTGACATTTTTCGTCGGATATTTTCTTTCAGTTCATTAATTGACCGCAGGTTTGCTTCGCCTGTTAGTTTAGTCTTAAGATAACCCCATAAGAAAAAATCCATTGGGCTCAAATCCGGACTTCGTGGCAGCTAGGGGATATCTCTTCTTCGAGATATTACTTTATTAGGGGAAAAGTTGACGGACCCCGTCGTCCGTCCATAGCGGTGTTAGAGGTATGAGCAGTTGCGCCATCCCGTTAAAACTAGATCCGGATATTCAAGCCTGGAAAATTTTGCAACTTCTGTGTAAAAAAGTCCTCGGTCATTGCGACATACATTCCGACGTAATAGTAACCACGCGACCATGTTCGTTCTCAAAAAAGTATGGGCCTATAATGCCATGCGCTGACATACCTAACCTAACCTAACCTAACCTAACCCATACTGTGACTTTAGTGCTATGTAAGGGCCTTTGATGTTTGTGTCGTGGATTCTCGCTACTGCAGTAGCGACAATTTTGCCTATTCACATGGTCGTTGATGTGGAAGTGAGCCTCATCAGAGAATAACACGTTGTTGAACAAAGTAAAGCCGTTCACCATTTCATTTGAGAAATTTAGTCTATTGGTAGAGTCACTATTTTTTAATTCCTATACTAACTGAATTTTCTATGTGTAAAATTTCGTACCTTTCTTTAAAATTCGCTGTAACGTTGATCTTTAATGCTTTAGAATGCTTGCGAATAGACTGGGTAAGATTTTCACGAACTGACTCTTGCACTACGTCAATACTTTCTTCCGTCCGTGATGTCCTCGGTCTGCTTGATCGTTGTTTATCCAATGTAGAACCAGTGTCCTCGAACTAGTGAGCCCAGTTCTTAGACAGTCATTAAACCTGCGTAAATTGCGATGTTCTCGAAATTTACACCGCGCAACGGTGGCCGAATCATTGTTGCGGTAAAACACACTTATACAAAAAGCACGTTCCATAGCGGTTTGATTCCAAAAGACCGTTGGTGCTGCCCCCGTACCACGCGTGCCTTTCCTTCGCGCCATTTGCATTTTATTCGAAATTTTAATTTCAAAGAACTTTTGGGGCGCTCAATAGCTTCTACAAATTTTTAGTAATTAAATAAATAAAAGTATAATAATTATATCATTATAGACGAAATTTGCTAATAATTATAATAACAACAACAATGATAATGACAAATTTGAGTTTATTATATGCTTCTACGTATTTGTCTATCAATGAAAATAACTTTTCTTTAAAACGCTAAAAAAATGTTTATTGCTCAAACATCCTTTATCATAATGGTTTTAAATATAAAAACTACTTTTATTGAAACCTTTTCAATACTATGCCTCAATCCTTTGAATACTTACAATATTTCGCTTTTGATCTTTTATCAATTTTTATCTTTAATCGAGACCTCTGATTATTTATCGACGATCTTACTAATTTTAATTAATGTTGCCAAAGAAGTTTCACTTCTGACACGTACTCTGTACACACGCTCTTTTTTATTTGTACTTTGCCAAAAGCTTGGAAGGTACAATTAATTTCTGAATTTAATTTCTAATATCGTTTATTAAGCATTTTCTTTCCATAACGTTCTTTTGTAAAGAGTTAGCAAATTTCATTTACATTTCTAAAATATATATAAAATATAGGGTCCAAGTACAAATTCTATGCGAAAAATTAAATTGCTTACGTCACGGTCACATGGCGCGACAAGGCGCTAAAATGGAAGGCCGACGACGGTGGCGCCGTGACAATATTGTGAAGTCTTGCTTAAGAACTTTCCAGTTATGGACGTTCATACGCTAAAACTATCTATACGAGAGCACATTTGGGTTGAGGCAGTACAAATTTTCCTTCCAAGTTACTTTTAATAGGAGACAGTAGAGTATCTCATTTTGCAAATAAAATTGAAACAAATCACGAATTAAGTGAAAAGTTACCAGCATCGAAGACCTAATCTCCAAAATCTACACTGATGTAGTCCAAATAGAAAACAAAGACTAATAGTAGATGTGTCAAAGAGCAATATTGCTTATTTGAATTACTAGTGTTGATGAAATTAATGACATAGTATTGAGTAAACATAAACTACTTTTTCATAGATAATGTAATGGATAAAAGAGATGCAGCACATTACTCACAAGAATTTCTCAATTCTCTAAATCCGAGTGGCCTTCCCCCACATTCCCTCAAATTAAAAACTGGTACTCCAATTATTTTGCTAAGAAACTTTAAACAACCAAATTGATATAACAGAACGAGACTCCAAGTTTAATTTCTTCACAACAATATGATCGGTGTTATAGTTTTGACTGACCCAGCAGTTTCTCAAACGGTACTAATTCCTCAAATCCCAATGATTCACAATTTACCTTTTAACTTCAAAATGATACAATTTTCCGTTAACCCTTTACCGCATGACGTTCCAAATTCGGAATAGTACACTCTGACATAAAAATATGGTCCAAGTGGCATCTGTTTTGTGTAATTGTGAACTAAATTCGTAATACACATGTATCCGAACGTGACAATAACAATGGTTTCCACCATATTCTAACTTATCTGACTTATCTGTGGTTCGATATATCCGTCAGTGAACTTGTCAATCGGCCATTCCTTTTGGTGAGCGTTAGTACCGCTGAACATGTTAGTACGAAGATTGCTAGATTTATTTCTGCCGTATTTTTGTACGAATAAAAAAATTAACACATTTTGATGCAAGAAAAATGGATCCCCTAAGATTTTGCGATAAAACACGTAAGTAATATTGATCTCATCTCGAAATATTCACCATGGGAAATTCGTTTCTAAAGTGGAACACTATGCAGTAATATCTGAAAAAGTTTGACAAATATAGAATAATATGCATAATCGTTTGTTTGACCAATATCAAATGGAAAAGTATACAATGGGTAGTTAATCACATTAATGAGTAAAAAAAATGTTTTTTACCATTGCACTCGAAAAAGGGCAATTGATTCATAGATAACACTGAATAAGACTCTCTTTTAGTCACTGATTGAATAAAAATATGTATTATGAATTTAGAACATCTATCCATACTTGTCCATACTAATAGTATTGTTTCGAAAGTAACTCTGTCTGTATGTTACGTTTTCAAGCCAGAGAAATAGATTGAACCCTGTGGGGTTCGCATAGGAAAATGTTTGTCGCGTGTTTGTGTATTTTTGGGTATGTTTGTGAAATTTGGCGTATGTTGCGTATTTTGGATATGTTTATGTATGTTTGTTTGTGAAAACCGTATAATAAATTTTGACTAATTTCAGATGAAATGAATACCTGTAGAAGTATAGGTGCTGCCCTGCCTGAAGATAATGAAGAGGAAAATCTGTCAGATGACGATGAATATGTTTTGCTATCGCCACCACGAACGATTGAAGAAAGTGACACCGAAACAGAATCTAATGATGAAGATGAAAGCAATGAAAGAGTTATTGAGGTTATATATGTGGAAGAAGCCAAATTAGATAAAACTGAAGAAACAAACGACATAAAAGACCTATCAACATCTATAAGTGGAAAAAACCAAAACCAAAAAATTATCAGAGCAAGTAAAAGAGATAAATTGAAATGGACTGAGAAGTCTATTGATTATGAAAGTCAGAATACTTCCTTCTTGGGCTGTGAAAGTTTACCAGTTGAAATATTTGTTTTGGAAACTCCAATGAACTTTTTTAAGTGTCTATTTCCAACTGTAGCTTTGAATCTAATTTATGAACAGAGCAACCTGTAGTCACAACACGTCCAGCCAGAAAAAACTAATTACATTACTAGAAATGATATAAGTAAATTCTTAGGAGTTATCATCTATGTGTTAGTAGTTCATTTGCCATCGGTGCGACGTAACTGGCGAGAAGGTACACATATAGAAAAAGTAGCTTCAACTTTTACTAGTAACAAGTTTGAGGAAATGAAGACGTTTTTAATTTTTTTTCATAAAACAAAAGAACTTAAGCCCCAAGATCCAAACTATGATAAACTGCAAAACTTTAAACAGTTAATTGAAATTCTGAGAGGTCAGTTAAAGAAAGTTTCTAAAGAAGAATTTTTGGCAGAGCAAATGATTCCCACGAAAGTTAAAACATCCGATATATATAACAATATAATGCAAAAACATTTCATAAGTGGTAATACTTGAACTATGTTTTGAGCGGCGCCAAAAGCTTCAATTATTACTTTGATCTTTTTACAGGAAAACACAAGACAGATTTGTCTGAAAATTGTCCTGATCTTGGGGTATCAGGTAATGTAGTGACAAGACTAGTAGACACCGTTCGAAAGAATTTAAATTATAAACTGTTCATGGATGATTGGTACACTAGTTTACCACTTATGGTACATTTACATACCGTTGGGATTCTACCGTTAGGTACTATTCAAATCAATAGGGCTAAAGAGATTGATTTGCCGAGTGTAAAACAATTTATGAAACATGATAGAGGTTACTGCATTGAAAAGTGCACTGAAGTAAACGATGTCGAACTTAGTGTAACAACATGGGTCGATAATAAAATCGCCAATTTATGTTCATCGCATGTGGGCAAGGACCCTATGGATACTGTTAAAAGATACTCAAAAGAAAAGAAGAGCAAAATTGATGTTTTACCCTCAAAAGCTATTGCAGTTTATAACAAATACATTGGTGCAGTAGATTTATTAGATTCTATGTTGAGGTTCTACAGGATTAAAATAAAATAATAAAAAATGATATCATCGAATTTTCTACCACTTGATTGATCTTACATGTGTGAACAGTTGGTTATCAGTTGGTAACAGTTGGTTGGTTGGCGTCGAAAGATGAAACAAAGGGGGAAATGACGAGTATAAGCCATTACTGGACTTTAAATTATATATTGCAGATGTGCTCGTGCGAGAAACGACCGGAGTTTTTACTCTTACAACTAGACGTAAAGGGTAACCACCCATTTTAGGCAAAAGTATAGAAAATGTTAAAAAACCGAAACGTTGTCACCTTGAGATGCTCTCTCTTGAAGTTACAAAAGATGGTATTGGTCATTGGTCTATTTATGCAAATGTTGGGCAAAGGTACAAAAGTTACGTCAAAAAGTCACATATACATATATTGCAGCAAATGTGTGTGCGATTTATGTATTGACAAATACCGCAACTGTTTTAATTCATTGCACAATAAAAATTGTTATAATACATTATTTAGTTTTTTTTTATTCCTGTTAACAGTTTTATTTTTTACTTCATGTTTTTCCAAATTTGACACAGAGCTCTATATTGCCAATATTGCATGATATTTTAAATTTGGAACAATTTTTATTTTTTAGGATATCTTTTCTGTTACGACTTTAAAATTTTTGTTCTATTTTTCCTAATCGTAATTTAACGTCCCTAACTAACGATATATGTTTATTTCGAAACATTTTAAAAATCCATGCAGGAAAGGGTTAAGGAATCGTTTGCAGTAGCAATTAATAAAGTACAGAGACAAATATTTAAGCACGTAGGAATCGATTTACGTCAACACTGTTTTTCACACGGACAGCTCTATGTTGCGTTTTGAAGATCAGATTGCGGAAAAAAACAGTATGTTCTTCTACTGCTAGAAAATAAAATTAAAAATATTGGGTACGCAGTAGTTTAAATATCTACAACAAAAATACCACTTACTATTTAAATGCCTACATAATATTATTATTAAATACCCACGTTTTATAAAACTTCGATCACTTTCACCTAGCATTCCAATATTATTCCTATTCCCATGTCATTTTTTTTAATATAGTGCCATTATTACCGATGACGTACCTGAAATAGCTTCTTAAAGTAATCTATACTAATATTATAAAGCTGAAGAGTTTATTTGTTTGGTTGAACGCATTAAGCTCTGGAATTACCAGTCCGATTTCAAAAATACTTTTATACTGTATAGTATATTTATACTTTACAATATCACGTTACGACACTAACCATAAACGTGGGTGAAAGCGCGGGCACAGCTAGTGCAGCTATATAACGAGCACTCTTTGGCTTAATGCTTATGATGTTGTAAGAAAAATATATACATAAGTTTTGATTAGCACTCCTTGCTTGCATATAATAGCAATATGAATGTTTTTTAGTGATTGTAGTCCTATGTCATACATATCATTCTATATTTATGAATTATCAAGCACTTTAATTTATTCTATGCTTATTTTGAAATAATGGGGATATTCAAAGAAAGTTTAAGTCTATGAACAACAATGTGTTTATTTCTTTGATAAAATAAAAAAAAACCTTTATATGTTTATGGTTGGTAAAATTACCTGGTATCTTCGAATAGGTGCCGTGTGTTGCTACGTCAAAATTTTTACCACTTAATATGTTTTGTCACGATGTAATTTATATTCCATTGAGTAAATAAAAGTTGCAAATTTAGTCGTAGTATATTTTGATTATTCTTGTTTATATTACAAATTTTCATATTTTGGTATAAAAATTGGTCATATTCAACAATGTTTAACGCAAGAGTGAAAAATGATGAAATCTGTTTGTTGTGATTATAGTAAAGAAAGACTAAAGTTTGTTTATAAATCATGTTCATTATTACAAACTGATACCTATTTCCCAGAAGGACAGACAGAGACTGTAGATTGCCACTTGATACAACCTTTACATGTTTCTCTTGTTTCACTGATATTAATCAATCATTTAATGTAAGCTCAACGTTTTCGGGGATATTAAATTTGGTTATTTTTCAACATTTATAAACGATATCTCGGAATAGTTTCGGGTTTTTTCAGTATATTCCGAAAAGTTTTATAAACATAAAGAGTTAAGTAATAAAATAAAAATAAAATAAAAAAAATACGGGAAAGCCCATAAATTGTTTAAAAATCTTCCGTCATAGCATTTATTTATTTCATTCTATTATATTTTCTTGTTGCACATTCATTAATAAGCTTTCATTTTTATATCTTTGTCCGTACTTTCAGCTTCTTTTAGCCTCAGTTCCATTCATAAAATTAATATGTTTCGGTTGCTTTAAGTGTTACTTTAAACAATAGTAAGATTAATAAATAAGAAGTATTCAAATCAAATTAAATCAAATCAAAAATACCTAGCTTTATTTCGTAGGTAATAGAAATAACACTAGAAATGCGTCATAAACGATTGTGTCCGATATTAACTTTACCACCCATTCCAAATGCTGATTCATTACGAGAAGAATGAGCAAGAAACTCAGTATTTGTTTTTTTTTTTACTCATCTATACAAAATATTGATTAATTAATAATTTAGTACAACACTTAGTAATAATATGAAGCAACCTAATAGCCGAGCAGTTCTATCCCATGGGTTTTTTTTTCATTAAGATATTCAGACACGGTAATATAGTCCTTGCCATATAACTTTCTTTTAACGAAACATTTAAATTCATAAAATGGCTAGTTTTGAATTTCAGCTGGGATCTTATTATAAAAACGCACACATTAACCTTTAAATAATTTGCTAACTTTGCTAAGACGGGTTTTATGAGCAGCAAGATCGTTTTTACGTCTAGTGTTAATGTTATCTATGTCGCTCTTTTTTTTTGTAACGTTTCTATATATATCTCGTGATATACACTAAGTTTTTGGATATGTATTGTGCTGCTAGTGATGCTAAAGTTAAAATATTAATTTACTTAAACGTTTCTCTGAGAGATGCTATTGGTCTCAAATCATAAACAGCACGAATAGCTCGCTTCTGCAGCATGAAAATTGTGTTATTATAATATCGGTTGCGTAACCCCATAACAAAATTCCATAGGTCATGGGACTATGAAAAAAACTGAAATAAACTAGTCTCGAGGTGCATTCATTTGTAAGTCGCCGAATTTTTTTTTTATTGCATATGCTGTAGAATTAAGTCTTTTCGCCAGTCTGGTAATATAAGGATTCCAATGCAATTTAGTATCTAAAGTGAGACTAAGGAATAATAACCACAATATCTAGTTTCTCGTTACTCACCATCACAATTGCGTTGACTGCTTTAGTCCTAGTCAAGGAAAATTTTAACAAATTTTGTTTTCCTCTCGTTAAGGAGAAGATTGTTAATACTAAACCACTCAACTATTTTAGAAGTGGTACTGTTTACTTCGTCAAAAGCTGGTTTTGCCTATTAATCTTAAAAAAAATAAGAATTATCATCAGCAAACAGTTTAATCCCATGCCCATCGTTAATAAGATGTAGATCATTAATGTAAATTAAAAATGGTCCAAGAACTGAACCCTGCGGTACGCCCATATTGACTGTATATCCCGACTACCTGTCACCATTAACATCAACTCTTTGAATTCAATCTCTTAAATAAAACTTTAGAAGTGCAATTGATCGACCCATGACACCATAATGATGAAGTTTCCTTATCAATGTGTCATGGTGAAGACAATGAAAAGCCTTGGTTAAATCAGAAGAGACACTGATTGCGTCCCATGAATCCTCCCAAGTCTCAAAAATCTGTTGAATAAACTCAACATCGTCTTCAGTTGTTAAGCGACCCTTTATGAATCCGATTTGTTTAACGTCTCTCAAATCATTTTATAAAAATACTGTAATAGTTGATTTAAAATAAGCTTTTCAATAATTTTACTGAGAGTCGGTAGTAATAATATCAGTCTAAAGTTAAAAGCGCTCTATATTACACTACCGCTATTGCTTTTCGGCTCAATAAAAATAATTGTTAATCTATAGATAGTAATAACTAGCTATTAGTTTGAGACATAGAACTTAAAAACTTAGAAGACAAACAATCTACATTTAAAGCATAGTTTACATTCTGTTATAGTTTATATTAGTAATTTTAATTTTGAAAAAGGCAACATCAAAGAGATACGTTGACTGATGAAATAAGCTTTTGTTCACAGTTAATGATTATTCATCAGCTGTGGTGTATATACATTATGTTAGAGGATTATAATTTTTTTTCCTTTTAAAACTATTGTATAGCTATTCCTATATGGGAACACTTGACTAAAAGTTCATTTGGACTATCGATAAAACGAAATATCGATATATTATTTTTTTTAGAACTATTTGGTAAGTCCTACAAACGTTAAAAGTTATTTTGTGTTCGTGATTGTTTTAAATAAATCCTTCTGTCTGCAGTTGAAGCGCGTGGTACAGATTCGGCGTGTAACTAGGCGCATAGTGTCAGCCTTCGACCCCAAGGCATTTCCGAAGCAGGCACTGTTATTGGCGGCCATATTTATTGGTATGTAAAAGCTAATTCATTGCTAGAAATCCATTTTTGTAACTTCCAACCTTTCAATAAACAAAACTGAAAGAACAGCAGTGAATTCTCGTAACTTGAAACCACGCAGTTAGGTTTGGTTATGACTTTAAAATTACGTCAGGATGTGAAGAGTTTCCCGGCGCGCGGCCCTGATGTACATAATTTTGGTGCCGTAACGATATTAATTAAGTAGTTTAAAGTTTTTAGAATTGACCTTGACCTGTTCGCTTTGCAAATTTTTATGTAGATGTATATTAAAAGTCGTAAACGTTACCATGAGGACTTCCATTAACATTGAAAAGTCTTTATGCAAACAGTTCTGTTTATAGCTTTAAACAATTATAAAAATTTATAGTAAAGGTAGCATAGAGGGAGCGATAAAATAGCAGTACATTCCTTTCTACTTGGATTTATTTTTTTAATGAAGTCTATAATGAAATAAAAAAGGTTGGTAATATTAAGCATGTCTCTGAAAAACCTTTCCATGTTTGCAAAATAATCTTATGATCTATCTTACTAAAACTATGATCGACAATTATTGTACTTTGCTTTTACCATAAATTCAGACGAACAGAAAGAAGATTGCGCTGTTTCTATATATTATTTGCCTAAGCACCGAAAGTAACGAAAAATTATTGCCTACATACCAAATAATGATTATTGACCCCTAAAATCCAGTAAGAATACGGTACTTTTGATAAGTTATTTATTGCCAAAGAACCATAAAGTTTTTGTGGTTATAATAATATTAATCCGTTTTATAAAAATGAAAATTAACCGCAAACCACACACAATTGTGAATGTTAAAAAGCAATCACTATTATTGACAATATATTGCTGTCACAATTTAAAGACGTTTTCATATTTTCGATAGTTATGTATTTAATAACATTTTACATCTATCCCGAATGAAAGTATCACCTGACACGAAACACAATGTCTTGTTAATCTTGGAGACTCTGAAGTGTACTAAATGTATATTTCCAGACAGCAATATAAACTTTATTCAGTCTTATAGCAAGTTTGAACTATGAAAAGAAGTTTGCATCAAGTCTGTCATGAAAAGTTTATAAACTTGTAGGAAGTTTAAATCAAACTTTCTAGTTACCATGCAACAAACTTGTACAATGTTTTTTGCAAGGCAGATGCAATATTGACATGACAAACTTGTATGATGTTTGTTTTTACAAAGAAGATACATTATTGAAGTAACTTTGCATGATGCTTGTACGTAAAAGATATATTGTTAACGTAACAACTTCCAAAATCATTATTTCTACATAGAATATACAATAAAGATTCCCCTTGATAAAGCACATCAATAGCAGTAATAAACAATAAAATCACTTTACTATAAACTATTACTACATATTAATTATGCAGTTAAATGTAACATGTTTTTTTATGACCTCATCAATGAAATATACGTATAATGATATAGTAGAGAAAGAAACTGTATGTTAAAGATATTTGAGTAAAATATAGGACAGTTTTTATCCCATTCCTCTGCATTTTGTTTACATTATGTACATTCGGAACAGAATTAAAATCTACATTAAAAACTAAAGTTGGAACTAAAAGCGGTATCTGGATTGAAATGTAAAGTAAGAATCATATTGAAAGTATGTATGCAATGACGACGTAATTAGCCGACATAAAAAGTGGAGGAATTCATTGTATGTCCATGCGGGCGCAGCTGCGGGCCAAAACTAATAACAAAATAGCCATTTGGCTCTGAAGTCAACCCCCATCAATCTATTAGGAGAAAACTGTTATAAGGATATTTTTCAGTTTCCACTCCATAGACCCCAAGGGTTTGACATCAGATTTCAGTAATTTTATCATTTATTTCCGCAGGTAGGTAAATTATTTTTATTATCATCCTTTTGTATCATCAATACAAACATTTATTGAAACTATTTGCGTGCTCTATCTGATGGGACCATAAAAAGAACATCTATCATGCTCAGAAAAAAAAATCATTAATTCCTAGTGTCTCCTTTGCCAAGTTGATTACGGGTAAGTCACTGCGCTATAACAGTAGCAAGGAAGCTTTCACACAAAGCCTGATAATTATTTTTAGTTGTCGACATATGTAAGAGCAGTCCTTTGGTACATATAAATATAATCGTACAGAGCCATATAAATACTTCAATTGAAAAAGTACTTCATGGGACATAATGGAAATCTAATTAAGTATCTGTATTTTATAACATGGTTCATTGTTTTAAGATCATGATATCAAAATATCAAACGACATATCTTATAGAATGTTATATCTATTTAAATTCTCAGACAAAATTTCTAATTTTTTGAGGTCATGATGAAGCTACTTAAAACTTCATGACATGACCGTAAGGAATTTGACAATAGATTTTGCTCACTTTATAGGCATTCTTCATATCAGATAAATAATTAAATAACCGTTAGTTTAATTTACTCAACTTGATCAATTTGCGACAAAGAAAATTTTTACTTTATTTAACTTGAGATAAAATCACAAATTGTTAAAATGTCAATACTCAAATCCCGTCATCGAAGACAGAAAACCTTCAAACAACTTACTACACTTTCAAAGTACAACATACCGATATGATAAAGACGCGCCACCTCAAATGTTAAGCGACGTGTCAAAATAAAAATTTCAGTGCTGATCCAAAATATTATTCAATCAACTAAATTATATCGTTAAACAAAGCCTCTCTCCAGCAGTGGGTGTCTTTTGGTTAATGTCATAATAATGATTAAGTTTGTCTTAGCAATTATTCAGCAATAATAACACAAACGTAACGTATCATATTTAACTTGCCAAGCTTGTACCAATATTGCAATAAACTTACCTCTACAATTATAAAGTAACAAATGAATATCAAATAAATATCAAACTTGCGGCAAGCTTATGTGGGATTTTAAACATCATGGGAAACACGAGAAATTGATGAAAACCAAGACCGCCACCGTACAAGAAATATTCTCGAATGTTATATTTTCACACAAGATTTAACAATTCATTCACAAAAATATATAAAACGGCATAAACTGTGAGCACTATAACATATATATATATATTTGTTTTAATAGTCCGAGTGGTCCATTTGATGTTTCAAGTATGTACGCTGATTTTCAAAAAAAAAACCAACTGCGTTTGTTTTCTTTTGTCAAATACGATTGTGCAGATGATAACGAAACAGATGCCTGGATAACAGTTTTGAAAATTTTAGATAGTTTATGAGCTTTATTTATTCTAAAGTAGAAATATAGTATTGCCAGATCTAATTTTCCAAATGTCGAGAATCAAGTAAAGACGAAGCGAGACTGGGACAACAAAATCAGGATGTAGAAAAAATACACATCAATAAAATTACAAATTTTAATTTTTAAATCAGGTTTAATCATAATGAGTACAATGAGATCATAATACAAACTATTTGACTTTCTCCTTTTAGGCATTTTTTTTTATATTCATAATTATGTAATCAACGTAAATATATTATCATTTCGAAAATTAAATTGTTTAAACAATTTTTCTTAAATAACATAATGTTGTAAATAACAAAACAAATTAATGTTTTTTGGACTGGATCTAGCCACTTTTAATATTTTCTTTTATTATTTCAACACTAATTAAATGTTCTATAAAACTTTTGATAGAACATTTGCAAATTGACTTTTCGTCGAAGCTCAGATTTTGCATGTTTTATAATTAGTGTATTGGTTCTGTCGGTCCATGTTATATTTGCCTGTGAAAAATAATCTTTGAGTTGGAGCAGTTGTTTTAAAACGTTAGCGTGGAAGCGGAATACTTGAATTTGCGAATTTTTTTTTCGTGTTTCTTCCTGTACAAATGGGAAGAAGTGTTAAAACTCATTATGGACAGTCCGTGCGCCCGGGTGCAAGGGGTGTGTCTGACTCACACGGACTAAAAACCCCCTGAAACATAAAGGCACCTGCCATTAGCTCGAAAACTTACAAGTTCGTCTAAAGCGGCCAGAAGGCAGGCAAAAGGGGTGCCAACGGCGTGAAAAGTCGTTGAAACCCTTCCGATTTACCACGACGTAATAACGTCATAGGTGACAATAGTACCTCGGGAAGAGGCATAATAACTAAATTATTATCTATTACAATGTGTGATTAAATAGCAGACGACGCTTGTACAAGTGAGTAATGGAGGGGATGGCAAAAAAAACCACGAAAAGCGGTTAAAAACTAACGGTTCCGGTTGAGGGCTGTAGGCCTTTAAATCACTGGATTTAAATTTACATTAAAAAAATGATCTATAATCGTTACGTAAAAACGTAACGTAGCGTAACTGATTTTAAATCGGAATTGGATCGTACACCGATAACAGAGTTTAAGCATTAACCGTTGACGCTCGAGAACTGTCCTTCCCAAAGACTGCTGCTGGTCAATAAATGCGGTCGCCCTCCGTAGCAATGACAACCCGTTTATGTGTGTAAAAACACACTTGTATCTGAAGCGCGGAAACCGGACGCGGGTCCGGCGTGCAGATGATGCAGTAAACCGGAGTGAGCATACGGGACGAATGCACGTAGCTTGACTGTCGCCGCACGGTGAACACTGCGCGGTACCACACACACTTGTACATACGCGGAGCGCAACACTGGAATACGGCTCGAAGGAACACTGCATACAGTAACTCTAAAGTAAACGGTTTACAAGATGTCAATCTGAGTCGTCTTCACAGATATGCTCGGATCGAATAAAATACACAGCATTTTTGGATTAGGTGGAGTCGGGAGTATGTTTACGAACTTCAACAAAGGACAAAATGGCAATATAAGCAACCTGACATCAAACCGAATCAGATGATTCTCATTCGAGATAAAATCACACCATCAATGAAATGGCCGCTGGAAAGAGTTACTGTTGTCTATCCAGATTAATTAGTGCTTGCCTCTATAAACACAATCTGATCCTGGTAACAGATTTTCAGCGGCAGAAAAAAAACAAGAGAGTTGTTCTTCGAGCAATCAACAAAATTTGCCCTCTTGTAAATCTCCACTTTTCAAGGTGCTGTAGGTTGTTAATATAATAATTGTATGAAGAATACCGGACCTCCTCCACTCAACTGCTGCTGACGTTTCATTCGACCGCCGGTCGGACTACGAACCAGACATCATTCGAAAACGAAAGAAAATAATTGATCTGTAATTATAATCATTTTATCTAAAGTAAACTTGTAACTTTAACTACTAAAGAGTCTAATTTAAATCGATCTAATAAAAAATAACGGAGGCATAATTTTCACTGAAATTTTTCGGGTAACTTTCTTGATTTTGCATTGTTGCCATATTAAACCAATGATCGCATTTCAAGATTTTAAATATGTAGAATACATATTTTTTCCTTATTTTTTTCAAATATTACTTATCTGCATGTAACAAAAAAAATATTTTGTAAACAACGCCAGTACTTAATGTACCATAAATTTATGATTTATGCACTAATGTAAGAGAATAAATGGTCATAATGCTCATGTGTCTATTTACTGCATGATTCGGTCGTTTGTAATCAATATTCTTTTCCTTTGCAATTTTTTTCTAAATAACGTGAAAGTAAGTCGAATTCAAAAATATATAAGGCTATTAAATACATTTTTCGTTTTGTTTTCACCGAGGACTAGATGCTTACTTATAAAGTATTGTTTATAAACTAATATTATAAAAAATAGTCACACCGTATTGGTCACCACACATAGCTTGATATGACAAGCTATGTATGCAGCACACAGCGAACCTATAGAACCTATAGGAGTGAGACCTCACCGAATTTTAAACGTCCAAATAATAACCTCAGAAACTATATGCATATATGTAAATGGAAGTGCAAAAATTTTTTGCAAGATGCACGTGTACTATTGCTACAGGTGCAAGCAGGATGCAGGCTCGATGTGTTTTTATTTTTACGTTTTACTGCTGCACTTCTCTGATTCGTCCTTCAAAGAAGGACCAAGTCATAATTCGATTTTAAACCAATTAATTCGATATGGCCCAGATTACAAATTTCTCAACTATTGGAAACCGTCCGTCGTACCGCTGAGAGAACAATGTTATATTTTATCGTCAATTTCGGACCATGACGTAACAAGCACTGCGACTCGGTTGCTTTGAACGACCATCACCACCGATAGGCAAACCTATTGTCACCCTGATATTTCCTATATCCTATATGAACGAACGCTTTTTGAAAGATTCACACATGCACTCGCTTTCATACGTATTGTCTCACACCTTCATACACACTATGACACCATATCGTAATTACTCTATTAAAACTTTACTTATTATTAGTTAACATATATCATGTAGTTTCATATTGATACATTCTTTGTAATACTTGCATTATTTGATAATTATTAATGGGTGTGAATGTTTATCAGACATATTGCTGCCAGTGCCTTATAAAATGTAGTACAGGCGTAGTAATTAAAAAAAACAAAATAAATGAAAACGGCTGTTTAACACAATTTATTTTCATACAATAAGAACAAAACGTCCCGCCATCCCGAGGTCAGAGTGGCGGGGCATTTTCAATTTTAGATATCTCTGAAAATAGGCTGGTACTAATTCTAAAAAGAAATATATCCATGGGCGTAAGCAGCTCGACTTCTTACCGGGTTGTTTCGTTCTTCTAATGAGCAAATTATAAAGTGCTATGAAATAAAGATATTTTGAATTTGAATTTGAACTTATAAGGTACCAAATCTACATCTTGATCACAATTTTAAATTTTGCCCTTGTACCGCGATTCTGACCGGCACAACCATTAGAAATATGGGAAAAACAAAACGTCCTTAAAATTAATTTGTGAACATATAAACATTTTAAATAAATCTAAGAACACTGAAAAATATCTTAAATACGTTGAACAACAACTTTTTCAGAATTAAATTCAAATAATATTGAATGTTTCTTTGCTATTTTTCTCGCTTTCTATTTTTTGTTCTCAACTTTAAACTATAAGGTCGAGAAAAAAGTTTTTTCTTATTTTCTGCATAAATTCTATTTTCATCATATTTTATTTACATTTAATTATTATCCTCTCTTGATGTTAACCTAAAACTACTTAGAATTCTGAAGAGACCGAAACATCTGTGAAAATTTGTAGATCCAAGGTCAGGGCTATATGGTGGATGCATTAACGGTTCCCAACCAAACTCTCAATATTTGCTGAGATGTGTATGGTCTGACATTATCATGGTAAAAACCACACTCGTTCTGTTGATCAATTCCGGCTGTTTTTCCTTTAATTCTTTCTTGAGTTTCATTGGTAGTGGTCATGTTGGTAGTAAAGATTCGAATTGATGGTTTTGCCCGCCGGTAAAATGAACAATGTCCTTTCAATCCCACTATGCATGTAGCATCAAATTATTGTAAATTAATTCGGGTTTTACTATAGCCTGTGGAACTTGCTTGCCTTTTACCATTTTTTATCACCTTTTCAAAAATGGTTCGGTTTCATTACCCTTCAATAGAAAATCGTAAATCAGTACACGATTCATAATTATTTTTTTTGTGAGTTTGTGTGGGACTCTAGTATCGAACTTTTTTTGTATATTCAGATTTTTCAAATTAGTGACATTGTTTTGTGGTCAAACCCCAGTTCTTCAGCCTTGTCACAAAAACTAATACGTTGATCTTGCTCTACATTTTCCAAAATAGCATGGTCTTTATCCGTAACAGGTTGACCAGAGCGGGTTTCATCTTTGATATCAAAATCATCGGCGTGTGTAAACGCTTGAACCAATTTTGTGCTATTCTGGCCGACAATGAATTAGATCCATAGACGTCACAAATTTTTTTTCTCAGCTTATGTCGCATTTTCCCTTTTTTTTAATAAAAATTTAAAATGTATCGAATTTCTACGTTAGATTCACTCATTTTGGTGGACAGAAAAAAATAATAGAAAAATGACAGAATACCGTTTTTAATTTGTATTTTTCTTTTTTTAAAATTCCGTCTATTTTACGATATCAAAACTAGCTAGATACAAACAGCACAACCAAAGAAATTTTACTACAACGTTTTACTTATAAGATATGAAATATTAACGAGTGGTGTCGTGGGACACCAGGTAGGAACGAAGTTCCTTCGGCTAATGTAGAATCGACACAATTTGCAAAAAAAAAATCGTGCTCAATTTTATGTAGGTTTTCTTGATTTTTCTCTTAAATTTTGCTGATTAGTTTTGTTTAAGTACAGGAAAGTATTTAGGAAATTCAGTATTTTAGAAAATAAAATAAATTACGTAAAAAAAAAAATCGTAATTCAAATTATCAACTAAAATAACAAAATATGTCTCTTTATTTTGTTTGACAACACAAAATTACATAGAAATAGAATAATTTCCCACTATTATCACTGTCAATTGCATTCAAGTCACTTGTTAGTTCACTTGCCATTGTTACTATATTTATTATTGTTTTGACGATTTGAAATTATATGAAAATAAACGTGACTACTCACGAGTAAAATGTATCTATAATGTGAATATTAGCCACGTGCTTGTCCATGAATTAATGAGTATATACTATGCATTGGCAGGGTGGAGTGGTAATAGAGAGAGAGGGATGAGAGAACGAAAAGAAAGAGGAGAAGAGGTATTATACACTACTCGCTATACGACTGTCGCGCCTGCGTCTCATTTAACGGTTTTATTCCACGGACTTTTCTTACGGTTTTACTATCACATTTTTCAGTTCGGTCGAGCAGCAAAATCCCTATCTCCTCCAAGCCCGCCGTAAGGAACTTCGTTCCAAAAAAAATATTTCTCGACCTGATATATTATTATTCATTGGTTGATTTTGACATTGTCAATCCTAATTTTTATATAAAAGTAACAGTAATCTGTTAATATGAATATGTGGATTATGATTAGATCATACTATTACCGCGTCATTGCGGGAGGCTCCGGACGATTATCCAACTCGCCAACTCCTAAGTCCGCCATTGCTGGTTTTGTTTTACTGACTTAATTGGGTTGGATGAAGGGTTAAACTGTAGATCTATATAGGTATTTGGTGCTCCACCAAAAAATACTGATGGAATATGTGAAGTGATTGAAGTAAAGTCCTACCCCTGTTGAAAATATCCAATAGATTCCAATAAGAAATAATTGTATTGGGACCTAATGTGCTTTTGTCGCTGCAAATCCATATCAATACCCATAAAACTTTCGAAGAAAAGACACGGAAAGATTAATGGAACTTATATGTCTACAGAGTTCTTATCTGGATTTACATATAGAATACATTATTTTTTCTGATTGTGGAATTGTCATTTAAATGCATTAAAAACATTTACTATTTCGTATTCGAAAATCCACATTGGTTTTTATGTCCAAATGGATTTACGATAAGAACAAATACAAACCTACAGGTAAAGTAAGATAGGATCCATACAAATACAAATAACATTACAATCCCATTAAGTCCAATAAAGAAACGTCATTATGATGGACTTACATATAAATTCTTAATTTAACTCTATCTGGAAATTTTTTCTTCCAGATACATTACATATAAGCCATTACAGATTATATTGTTGTGTATGGGACTGTATTGGATGTTCTCAATAGGGACAAGCAAAATACCTTTATGTGTATGACTACACAAGTGTTTAAAGAATAAAGAAATGTTTCAGAAAAATAAAGAACGACATAACCTCGGTACTAGAAATAAAAATAAATTATGTTTATATGTTGCTCGACTACGTAAAGTTACAAATTCATTTAGGCTCTGTATGCTCATGTTTAATAAGGTCCCTGTGGACATAAGAGATTTACGCTTATATAAATTTAAGAGTATTGTTGAACAAAGACAGTAAAAAAGGTATTGTACGATTTTCCAATGCTCAGAAGACAAATATTATTGGGCTTGAACGTTTAGATTTTTACCAGGCGTTTTCTTTATCATGGCTTTGTATTTATTTTGACTATGCATTATAAAATTAAAAAAGAGCTACCCTTAAGTTTTTTGCTCGTTTTTTTTGAGCATCAACGGCCTTCCGAATTATTGGTAAAGTGTAAATTCCCAAAAACGATCACGTATTTCGTGTTATTTTTAAGGATGCATCGATACGCCTTTTGGCCGATACGATACCGATACCGATACTTTTACTAAAATATCGCCGATACCGATACCGATATCGATACGCCTAGAAAATTCAAATAAATGATAAGGTAATAAAATATAAAACTTCTAGCTACAAATAAAATACGCTTTGGGTTATTTTCTTTTATTAAATAAGTAGTAGCATTGACATTAAAAGATTAAACATTTTAAAAATATGGTGGATTTATTACATACTTAACATATTAATAATTAAAATTAACATTTATAAGATTTTTGTTTAAAAAGCAAAGTATTCTCAAATTTTGTGGAGAAAGGCGGTTTCGCAAGTCTGTTTGAATGAGACCTGCGGTGGAAAATAGCCTCTCGGATGCAACAGAGCTCATTTGGAAACTGAAGTACTTCTGCGCCAGTTTTTTCAAATGTGGGTATAAGACGTCATTGTGCCAGAAAAGTAGCGGATCTGCGTCTCTGGGTATATTGGGAGATCTTAGGTACTTCTCGACTTCTTCTTTGAGAGAGTTATTGCTGCTCAGAGTTGACAGGGGATCATCTTCTTCGGACTCTCTAATAATATTTTCACAAACGCTCCAAAGGCCACCACTAGCAGTCATCTCAGAACTTGTGCTCGGTGTAGGTGCAACCATGTCCGAAGTATTTTCGGAATATAAATCTTCGTTAAGGTTGATGATTAACTCCAAGACGCTTTTTGCTGTAGATGTTGTAGAGTATAGTTGAAATATCCGTGTTTTATATCGAGGATCAAGCGTTGTGGCTAAGCAATATATCTCTTCATTTTCCAAGTCTTCGAAACGTTCATTAAGAGCCATTAACAAGTCACCCGCTAATTTTTGCGATATATTCTCCTCTTCTCGGCGACGAACCTCTCATATTTTCTAATAATTTTCGAAGACTGTTAATTAATGGAATGGCGTCAGACAACGTAGCAGTGGATTTGCTGATTGACTTTGTGGCTTCTTCAAAATACCGCAAAATATTCACCACCTTCTCCATCATTATCCATTCTTCAGTTGTAAGTTCTGCTTTGCAAGTTATACGAGGTAGACAAGCTTGCACTGCAACTCGTTGTTCTAGCAAACGCCTCAATGCCTGTAGTGTCGAGTCCCAACGTGTAGATATATCCTGTATTAAGACATGGTTGGCAATATTATGTGTATCTTGCATTTCTTTTAATACCTTATTGCTGCTCGTGGAATGACTAAAATGTCCTATAATAGACCTTGCTTTGGTTATCATTTCTTTGACTTTATCATCTTTAAAAGCCTGGCTTTGATTACCAGTTGCAATGAGTGAGCCAAACACTTTACAGGTACAACATTATACGTTTCTTGAATCTCTCTTATAGCGACACTAATGTTTGCTGCGTTGTCAGAAACTATAGCTCGAACTCGGTCTTGTATACTCCAATCATGAAAAGCCTTGTTGAGGTTGCTTGCAATGTTTATACCTGTGTGCGATCCATCGAATGGCAAACTTCAAGACAGTAACTTTTGTACTCAAAAGTTGCAGTGATTCCATGTGCTGTCAAGCTAATAAAATCATTGGATTGCGAAGAAGAGTCACTTGTCCAGATGTCGGTGGTTATCACAATATGCGGCAGGTCCTTTAATAGTTCTAGTACTTTAGCTCTCACTCGCTGATACATTTCTGGTATGACTTTTTCTGTAATGTGGAACCGCGAAACCATTTTATATTTTGGACACAGTTTTTTTATCAATCTTTGGAAGCCTATTTTGTTTACTAAATCAAAAGGCTCCATATCCACGCATATTTGCTCAGCAATAGTGAGAGTTATATCTTTTGCCCGAACGTCGTCGTCGACATAAAGTGATTTCTTATCGATTATCTCTGACAAAGTTGCTTGTCTCTTTGGTTGTGGTTGTAGACCGCCCTCCTCGTCGCGCTTGGTTTTCTGAGTAGTTGTTTTGAGGTCGAAGCGGTGTCCAATTCACTATTATGGTGCCTCTTCATGTGGATCCATAAGTTTGACGTGTTATAACTTTTAGAGGTGGTACCTCGAGACACATTTTCTTTACAATATAGGCATGTTGCTTTGGAATTATCCAACGTCGAAATTTCAAAATGGCTCCAAATAGTGCTTTTGTGTTGAAGTTGACATAATTTTCGTAAGCACTGTAGACAGGTCTTTGAAATGTTTAAATATTCACCACACAACTATTTAATCAATTAATTATGATGTGTCAACTGTAATTCTGTATTTTATAATTTCTAACATAACCAACAAAATCGCTATAGCGCAATGGTATGCACAAAGCAGCACGAGTGAGCGAAAGTACAAAGAGTGTGTGAGACAAAACTCGCGGGGAATTCCCCGAGCATTGACCGTTCGTTTCGTGCCTCGTTTGCAGTGAAGCAAGCGCGCGCGTTTACATTTAGTAATTTAAAGCGCGCGGAATTTGAAATGTTGTTGGATCGGTATCGGCTATCAAAATATCCCCGATACCGATATATCGGTAAATCGGATATATCGCCGATATATCGGTATCGGTATCGGTATCGGATGCATCCCTGGTTATTTTATAATTTATACAAATACAAAAAATGTGATTCGGTGTAGTAGGGATAAAAGGTGCGAAGCGATGGTCTCTCAGGTCAATAGTACGTGAAAATGATGTCATGTAATAATTGATAAATGTTTCGTCGTGGAATCTTAGACACTGATTTGTCAGTTGTTCTTAAACCAGTGTAATATAAATCTGTTCTATAAGTAAGTGACTAAATTAAGCTTCAGAACTAGAGTATTAAATCAATTAAAATTAGCATTGCGATATGTTTTTATTATTTACTAGGACGACATAATACTAAGAGTTTGCTTGAGATGGATGCGCAGGAACAACTTGTGATCGTCAGAGGCGCCCCTGCTGTAAAAGAAAAGTTCTATCCATGCCGTAAGTTCAGGTAATTATTGCTTTTTTGTTTCTTCTATATTACGCCACATTCTAATGGCCAAAAGCACTACATTTAATCGTCCAAATTAACCTGAATATATCAAACAAATGCATGTTATTTTAGTCTCATTATTTCGTATACATTATCTGACAACACGAACAAAATTATTTAATCGTTTAGGCAAAAATGCGGAACGAAAACACGAGACAGTTTGTGTCAGCCTCGGTGTGACACTGTACGTACTACGTAAGTTGATACACACGTGCACAACACATTGTTTAACTAAAATAATTATAATCTCGTCTTGATAAACAAAAAGTAATTAAATACGAAAACAAAAAAACATAATTCGGGTAAACGTCGGTGTCATGACATTTCTTTTTCGTCAAACTTTATTCTTCTTCACAGCGTCGCGACACACGGAGTCCGAATACGCCACAAATCGTGTTCTACTTACATGAGGTGACATTTTCTATACGTGCTAGCCAAAAATTAGACTCTTTGGAAATTCACAATAATCATGACAACGTAACGTCTGCTTCTACTCTAATTTGGTATCGTACACCCTCGTTCATGAATTAATCGACAATTATTTTAAAGGATTTTGGGAAATAAAAAACTTGCTTAATTCGACTTACGTCGCAGCGGAAAATATTTACATAAACCTTTGAACCATCGTCCGCTGGCCGATTCGCACGACACATCTTAAAGCGCTTACTGTGTGGGACGTCGCTTTGTGCGCCTCGCGCCCACGCAACAACTACATTGAATTTATGCGAGAATATAAAACACGGATCATATGCATAAATGCACCAATTCCAAACCGATAAACTATTTCGATCCCCACCACTGCGTCATGCGCAGTTCGAGTGCCACTACACCGACACGAGTCACTCGAGGCATGCGTAGATCCGTCGAATGGCATATCGCTTAACGACTCTTTATTAACCAGTAAAAAATTATTAAAATACATGAAAAATTACAATAAATTTTAGATTACATAAAGAATGTTTCACTGCCGGTACATTTTTTTTCGTGTATTGATTACAATTTTGTAAAATAAATCTTCAAATTTCAAAATTGTGATGTAATGAACGTGTACGTGTGTATGAGCTGAACTAACATTTTATTATTTTTAAAGATAAAATATGTTATTTAATAATTTAACAAAAAATAAAATTTGTCACAAGATAATGCTACTAATATGTCTATTTCGATAGATCATAATACTCCCTCTAATCTGGATAAACTAGTTACTTAACAACACATAAATTTCGTAATTCATCTAACTTTCATACATGGCTTAAGACAATATAATATTGCAAATATATGTGATTGGTCAGACAGCCTTTACTTATTATAAATCTTTTGATAAATCGTCTATCTTGTGATCATCAAGGTCGCACATAATGTTACACTCAAGTAGCTTAATTTGGACACAGCCTGTTACAATTAGAATCACTTAAAGCCAGAGTGCGTCACATGTCGATAATTTCAATAAACCCAAACACGCCTGAACACATTATCGTGTCCCATATCCGTAATATGGGACACATATTACGGAACTTCGGTGCCTCACTTCCGGCTTTTTATTCCAATCAAGTCCATGGTACCATTTTCGTCAAAACCATTTATTTAAAATTTCTTCCTCATAGCCGCTAACTATCTTAATCGAGATACTTTATCGCCATCCTAGAAATTCTTATCATTGAGGACTTTCAGTTGGTCACCTACTGTCTTCTTCATCAGTTCCACGCCACTAAATGATACTTTCTGAATTCAAATGCTCGACTTGTTGCTGAAAATAAAATCGTTTTATGCATATCTATAAATTTAAGGATTTCCCGTAATTTCTCTTAGATCCCATCATTAGAAATGGATTTTGAAAAATAGGACCGATCTGAAAGTATCCTTGCAAATAAAATAAAATCAAATAGGTTTTAAAATAAGGGAGTTCTGAGGTGACAAACATAAAAAACAACAAAATTTAGGCCTTCCTCCTTTTTATTAAAATCGGTTAACAAAAATGAAAAAAAAAAAATATTTAGAAAGTCTAAAATATTTAAGCGATTGATTAAATAACTTCCGATTAGTCTAAATTAGTTTTTTATTTATTTTTGTTTTAAAAATTAAATTTTTTTTTAGCATTTTTTCATACAAAGCACTTCAAGAAATGGTATAAAATGGAGTTGTGTTATATCAGTGTACTGTTTATTTTTTTATGATTGATCCCAAAAAAAAATGTCTCAATTTTATTCTGCATATATGTGGAGTCTTATCGAATATTAGCATTTCCATTTTTGATTTGATTTTTTGATTTATGATTTTTAATATTATTTTACAATATCACGCAAACATTTGATTTTTAATATTATTTTACAATATCATATATAACCAGCCATTTTTCAGGAGGATAGTCAAAAACTAAATATCTTTTCATGGTACAATCTTTTCCTTTCTTTCTTGCTCACTGATACACATAGTAATCTTAAATTGTAATTACACAACACTAACTTCGTTTTAAAGAAATTTATTTCTCAACGAATGCACATATACAATTTACTTTTAGAAACATTGTTCTAGATAAATGACACATGACCCTAAACTGTCTGAAATTTTTAGTATCTATCTTAGTTGATAGAAGATAACACATTAAATGTATTTTTTTTATATAACTATGGAATATCCACATATTTATTTAAATAATAAATCTTTAATTTATTTTTAAATACGTTCAGTGTCTTGGCGTTTGTAATATCCTAGGGTGCTAGGGTTGTTACATTGCTGTATTTTTTCAAATCTTACATTTTTTTTAGTTTAAATTTCTCGGTGTAATTTATTTCAAATAATTCTTGTTTCTTATGGCGTACTAGCTGGCCCGGTCAACTTGTTCCTTTCTTATGGATGGCTTGCCATTATAGCTAATGTCCGCAGCTCCGTCAGCATGGACATAGAATGAGTTTTTTCGTCTTTAGTATCGATCGATGTCAATCTCAAACCCGGTCTCGCTTTCAATTCCGATCGCAGTCGCACTGTTGATTCTGATTCCGATTCCACACTCGTTTTCAACCCCAGTCCCGTTCTCAAGATCGGTCACGTTTTCATTTGTGATCCTGTCCTCGTTCTAATTTCAGTTTACCGTCCCATTATCAGTTCTGATTCCGCTATCAATCACAGTTCTGATTTGGACGAAGCCGAGAGCAAACAATTCCTGCATCTTTTGTATTTTTATCCCGATTAGTCTCTTGATTCTAATGCCCATCCCACATTCGATTTTGACCCCGGTCTTGTTTTTAATTTCGGACCCGGTCCTGACTTTGGATTCTGTTCGCCGTTCCGTTTTCAATTTTGATACCGCTACAAATATAACTCTTAAAGTAATGTAATGTTTTTAAATTTAATGTGGTGCGAATTGGTAAGCGATATTTTTGTCAATCCGTCTTATACCCATTGAGGAGCGAGGGTCTAGGGAAATTAAAATGTATATATGCGTGTATTTTTGTTTGAGAAATATGAAAAAAATAATAAAAAAAAAAAAAATAGAAAAGAAAGTACTTTACAATTACGCCTTTTGTGCTTAAAATATATTATGAAGCACATAAATGTAAATTTTAAAAACGTACTATGGATTATTAATATTTTTTCAGATTCAACAACAATCTATATAAGATTCCAAACGACTTGCGAATAATTCTGTCAAGAGATCTTCAAGACGAGAACTTGCAAAAACTGCCTTTGTCAAAAGGAAAAATCGCTCAGTTGAAAAAAACCAGTTCAACTGTAAGGTAAGTGTTTGTCACTTGTTTAACACGAACCACAGTCCACTACCGGGAACGAGGAACTCCCGGGTAAAACAGAGATTAATCTAATAATATTTTCATTCATATCATTCTTTATACAACTTATAACAGAATTTATAAAATGCTGGTCTATTTAGGATTGTCAATTAAATAAAAGTCAAACGCCTTACAAATTAACATCAGCTACTGTTCTACAATTCGGTAATCATTATTTTTCAATGAGACAACTACATAGTTCGTATATATTTTAAGTTGTATAAACGACTACGGCGTAAGCCGTAGACTGGTTTTAGTTTTTTTTAACTTTCGTTTTTTATTTTCTCAGTTCAACTCCTTTTGAGGTGATTCGAAAGGATTACAAAAAGCTAGTGTCGAGAGATGGCGCTGTTCGGCGGTATTACAGAAAAATATTAATTTTGTTGCAAATGCTAATTTGCTATCAAACAAATCCAGTTTTACGGAAAGCTATTTGTTAGTTTTAACACATAAGAAAATAATGCAGTAAAATTTTATTTTCCTTTCAGACCTTTTGGTATGTTCTTTGTACTATTAAACACAAATACACACATATAGGTAATTACTAAAATTGACGGATTTTCCAGAAAGGAGTGGCTTCATGAACAAGCCACATCTTAGATAACGATAAATTCGTAGGAAAAAATAATCCACGAGGGTACTGTATAGCCATTAACCCAAAAATTTTATGTTTGTTTATCAATGTTATCAAATAATATGTATAAAAAAGCCGCGAAGGAAAATTATCTACGATAAAAAATATCTTTTTGAGGTTTTGTGCGCATTACTAAGAACTTTCATAGTTTAACCAATTAAAAAAAATACTTTTGAAATAATTATAAGAAAAAATAGTTACATTTTAGGGTCCGTGAGAATTTCTAAAATTCTTTAATTAAGCCAATTTTGATAAAAATTATTTTAGACATAATGGAAAGCTAAAAAAAGGATGCTCGATACATTTTTAAGGTTACATGAATATTACTGAGAACCCTTATAATTTAACCGATGTTGACTTATAGTTCGGTGATTATGTTTTGAAAGATTAATAAGCACTCTTTTAATAATTTGAGTGAATTCAATAAAATGGCTATGGAGATAATTTAAAGCAAGCTAACGCACCACATTGTTTTTAGTATTTTATGGTTAAGTTTCATTAAAAATCACTAGAAAATATTATGATCGAACCAGTTTCACTGAAATTTTCAGTTATATTGTATAAACAAAACATGTCTCAAAGTATAGGATTACAACCCAGGATTCGAAATAAAGCAATGATCATAAAATATACGCCAAATTCTTTGCGTAATATGCCAATAAATAATATTTATAAATTATGCCAAAAAATATAGGTAAAGATATGATAAATGCAACTAGGCGAGAACGGAATTTTCTTTTGTATGAATAAAAAAACTGTCTTTTAATTATCATCAAATGTCTACTAATGGTTACTGACAATAATTTAGAGAAAACTGTTACGAAGCTCATAGCTACACGTTTTCTTTTACATGGAAAGCAGTTTTGACAAGTGCTTAATCAAGAAATGAGGTGTTTCTGAACATTAAAACAATCAAATTTGTATGCCAAAATGAGTACATCTTAAAAAATGATGACATAGATTAGCAAACGATTAGACCATCTATAACAAGATTATTTTATGCATAAAATATTTTGCAAATATTCTACATAATATATAATTTAAAAATCATAAAAAATATATTTTTTTAAATAGATATTAATAATAATATAATTAGCATACGGAGTTGTCGTTTATCGAACATTTTCATGCGCCCAAATAAGTCATCTATAACAAGATAACTTTTATCATATATTTTAGAATGAAAACATAATGAAAACATGTGTGCAAATGTTATTATTGTGAAATGTATGTTCTTAAAGGTTGGTTTACTAAGAAGTTTTCAATTTCAATGTGTATAAAACTTCAAGTAAGTGCAAGTAAACAAATTTTTTTACTTGATTTATTTTTAGTTTCATATTTATTAAGCTGCATTATCGTTCTCCTTTTCGTCATTGTTTTCGTTGGATCCATTGCAAATAATCTTATGTCGTAGTGATGATTGTAACGGATGCATGTTAATACATTACGATATATCGGAATATATCCGATTTACCGATATATCGGTATCGGGGATATTTTGATAGCCGATACCGATCCAACAACATTTCAAATTCCGCGCGCTTTAAAATTACTAAATGTAAACGCGCGCGCTTCACTGCAAACGGGCACGAAACGAACGGTCAATGCTCGGGAATTCCCAGTTTGTCTCACACACTCTTTGTACTTTCGCTCACTCGTGCTGCTTTGTGCATACCATTGCGCTATAGCGATTTTTGTTGGTTATGTTAGAAATTATAAAATACAGAATTACAGTTGACACATCATAATTAATTGATTAAATAGTTGTGTGGTGAATATTTAAACATTTCAAAGACCTGTCTACAGTGCTTACGAAAATTATGTCAACTTCAAAACACAAAGCACTATTTGGAGCCATTTTGAAATTTCGACGTTGGATAATTCCAAAGCAACATGCCTATATTGTAAAGAAAATGTGTCTCGAGGTACCACCTCTAAAAGTTATAACACGTCAAACTTATGGATCCACATGAAGAGGCACCATAATAGTGAATTGGACACCGCTTCGACCTCAAAACAACTACTCAGAAAACCAAGGCGACGAGGAGGGCGGTCTACAACCACAACCAAAGAGACAACAACTTTGTCAGAGATAATCGATAAGAAATCACTTTATGTCGACGACGACGTTCGGGCAAAAGATATAACTCTCACTATTGCTGAGCAAATATGCGTGGATATGGAACCTTTTGATTTAGTAAACAAAATAGGCTTCAAAGATTGATAAAAAACTGTGTCCAAAATATAAAATGGTTTCGCGGTTCCACATTACAGAAAAAGTCATACCAGAAATGTATCAGCGAGTGAGAGCTAAAGTACTAGAACTATGGACCTGCCATATTGTGATAACCACCGACATCTGACAAGTGACTCTTTTCGCAATCCAATGATTTTATTAACTTGACAGCACATGGAATCTTCTGCAACTTTTGATACAAAAGTTACTGTCTTGGTTACCCATTCGATGGATCGCACAGGTATAAACATTGAAGCAACCTCAACAAGGCTTTCATGATTGGAGTATACAAGACCGAAGAGTTCTATATAGTTCTGACAACGCGCAAACATTGAGTGTCGCTATGGAGATTCAAGAAACGTATAATGTTGTACCTGTAAAGTGTTTGGCTCACTCATACAACTGGTAATCAAAGCCAGCTTTTTAAAGATGATAAAGTCAAAGAAATGATAATAAAGCAAGGTCTATTATAGGACATTTTAGTCATTCCACGAGCAGCAATAAGGTATTAAAGAAATGCAAGATACATATGTACCAACCATGTCTTAATACAGGATATATCTACACGTTGGGACTCGACACTACAGGCGATGGGCTAGAACAACAGTTGCAGTGCAAGCTGTCTACCTCATTATAACATGCAAAGCAGAACTTACAACTGAAGAATGGATAATGATGGAGAAGGTGGTGAATATTTTGCGGTATTTTGAAGAAGCCACAAAGTCAATCAGCAAATCCACTGCTACGTTTGTCTGACGCCATTCCATTAATTAACAGTCTTCGAAATTATTAGAAAAATATGAGAGGTTCGTCGCCGAAGAGGAGGAATATATCGCAAAAATTAGCGGGTGACTTCTTAATGGCTCTTAATGAACGTTTCGAAGACTTGGAAAATGAAGAGATATATTGCTTATACAACGCTTGATCCTCGATATAAAAACACGGATATTTCAACTATACTCTACATCACAGCAAAAAAGCGTCAGTAAGTTAATCATATAACGAAGATTTATATTCGAAAATACTTCGGACATGGTTGCACCTACACCGAGCACAAGTTCTGAGATGATGACTGCTAATGGTGGCCTTTGGAGCGTTTGTGAAAATATTATTAGAGAGTCCGAAGAAGTGATCCCTGTCAACTCTGAGCAGCTCTCTCTCAAAGAAGAAGTCGAGAAGTATAAGATCTCCCAATATACCCAGAGACGCAGATCCGCACTTTTCTGGCATGTGACGTCTTATACCCACATTTGAAAAAACTGGCGCAGAAATTACTAGTTTCCAAATGAGCTCTTGTTGCATCCGAGAGGCTATTTCCACCGCAGGTCTCATTCAAACAGACTTGCGAAACCGCCTTTCTCCACAAAATGAGAATACTTTGCTGACCCCTCAAGCGCGCAATGCCATTATAAGTGGCATTTGCGACTGAGGCATCACCACTAAGAACAGCATAACTCGCTCTTTTTGGTACGATACAAAGAAAATACTTATTTCTGGGTTATACTACAATATTATACGAAATTGAATCTTATAGTTTTAAAATATAAGGGAGCAGAAAAATATTTACTGTTCTCGTCACTTGCGTCAAAACCACAACGATATTTTAAAATCCCGTGATGCCATACGCTACGTCATCTCCTTTTGCGGTGAATTGTTGTGTGTGATTTTGCTACAATTATGGATAAGCTAAGAAAACCGTAAAGTATTTCTCTTTGATAAATATACTAAAATACGTAGAAACGTTTGGAGAATCATTGTTAAGAATTCTTTGTGTTTTTTCAGACTTGTAAATACAAAATAACCCGAAACTTTCATCCTTTTATTCTTTGTTGTATAACATGGATTGTTCAATTTTTAGTTATTGATTTTTACATATTATTTCAATATATTATTTATTTCAATGATTTCTAATGACAAAGTGACTAATAGCTTTTTGTCTCAGTGCAAAATTTGTAGAAATTTACATATATGTACAAAAAAACCGTTACATTGCTAACGGCAATCGTCTGTTGTAAGCAGTGAGGAGACATGTTTTCAAAATTTCAATAAAACAGTACAGTCAAGCAAAAGTGAAAAATAAAATTTACGATTTTGTTCGAATTATTGAATTACTTGAATTATTAAATTTCAGGATTAATTGAATAATATTAAACTATGCAAATGGGATAAAAAGGAAAATGTTTATATTTCATTTCTGTCAAATTCATTTATATTGCAAATTTATTTTTTATTTGTATATAGTACCATGTTTTATAACTTGGAAAATGGAATTTTGTGGAAATAAAGAGTATTTACAGGTACTGAAACTATCATATCCTTCTAATTTGTTTTATTTTGAATAAAATATTACCAGTTTTATTAATTTTGAAAATATGAGAATTTTTATGTTAGGAAAGTATTTATGAAGAAATTTTTTTAAACGTTATTGCTAATTTATTTTATTTTGAATATAGTATTTACCATGTTTTATGAATTTTTAAAATATGAGATTTTTTCGACGGATGTGGAAGAATGCACGTCGGGCACCAAGAAATTGCTGATGGAGCTGGGTATAAATAAACTTGGGAAGCCAGAGAATTCTTTACGTCATTGAAATAGAAGATACCGAGCATGACATTAATGTCACAGGTATCAAACCTCGTTGCGCCATTTCCGGCTACGATTTAACCAGAGTACTCATCAAGTGATAACTTTTCCTGATGTCCACGTTTCTGCTGATGAAGACATGCCGAGTTCTTCTAGGACTTTCCGTGTCTCATCACCAACAGAAGCGCTTTTGGATCCTGAAAGTGGAAGTAGTTATGATGATTCAGAATTTTCTGACGATGATGAATATCTTGTCACTTCCGCCAAAAAGAAGATTCAGCAGAATTTATCAAATGATGAGAGCTACCTCAAGTAGCGTCGGCAAGGGTTTATGGAAGCCGAAATGGATGTAAAGACCACGAGAAATGTTGAGTGGTGACGTTAATTTCAAATGGCAACGAGACTTCACCGCATTCACTGCGGTTAGAGAAAGTTTTGTCCACCGTTGGTGAAGGATTATGATTCTCTTATGATGCCTTCATCGATATATTTGACGTTGACATCATGAAATTGTCATTGAAACTAACCGTTACGCTCATCAAGTAATGATAACTGTAGTATACATACAACAATGTCATCGCGCATGTACAAGTGGAAAGATACCACTGTAGATGAGCTTTACCGTTTGTTCGCAGTTTTTATATATGGGCATATGCAATTTAACTCTTTAGAAAGTATTGGAGGAAAGGCACTGACGTTGAATTGGTCTATTTCCGTAATCCCATGTCCTATGACAGATGGGACTTCTAACTAAATGCCTACACTTTTCAGATAATGATAAAAAACCGCTGCCGAACGCGAAAACAAGCAACCGCGCGGCCAGTAACCAACCAGTTACTGACTGTGCCTGCCGATAATCGAAGGAGTGTAGGTTCCTTTTCCCATAGATTGTATAAATTGCAACCTATTATTTCCCATTTGAATCCAAAATTCCAGAATTATATGTATTAAATAGATCGATTAGCGTAGATGATTCGTTTACCCTGTTCAAAGGTCGTTCCTTTGCTGCAATATATATAAAACAAAAGCCGCTCGCTGGGGAATCAAATCATTTGAATTGTGAGATCGGACAGGTACTTATATAAATTTATAATTTATACAGGTGAGGAAAAAAATAACAACGAAGAAAGTGTCGACGATTGTGATGAAAGAGCTGACGGAGGGACAAGGCAGGGGCAGTGCATCATGGCAGAAAAAGTAAAAGTCTAAACTCCCTACTTCTGGCACTGCCCCTAATCCTAACATTATGACAAGGCTCTGACCGGGAAAACTACAAAATAGTTTTAAATTTACTAGAAGGTCTTGAACATAAAGGACATTGTGTCACGATGGACAATTTTATAATAGTCCAGCGTTGGCACGATACCTCAAATGTCGAGGCTTTGACTGTCTGGGCACAGAACGCCTCACTCGTAAAAATATACCAGAAGATGTAAAGAGATGAAGAAAACTGTGAAAGGGCACGATCATTGCTCGCCACTCCGGCGATGTAATGGTGTTGGCATGGAAGGATGCAAAAATCGTATCGATGATTAGCACCTTCCACGACAACAGCACCTACAGGAACAAGGCTGGCGAGAATGTGAAATATATGTAAAACAATACACGACTATGGGGGCATTGATCTAAAAGATCAAAAGCTCTATGTACTAATCAATGGAAAGAAGAGGGTTTAAAATGGTATATAAAGATGTTCAAAAGGTTATTGAACACATGTGTATAACTTATATTTTGTACAAGGATAGTCATAACAAAGATATGACGAAAAGAACATAATGACGCAGAGAGTTTCGATATCAGATTGCAGTATCGTTGAAGATGCGGTACATGCCTCCCGCACCGGTTCGCAGTCTGATATCGCGATCAGAATTACGACTGGACAGGACTAAAAACCATATGCCTATTCGTGGAGATATTTTGTGTTGCCAGATGTGTTTACTAAAATATGCCATAAGAAGTCGGACGGTAATCCAGTGTTCTGTATGCAAAGTCGGATTATGCGTCTTGAAAAACGATTGTTTCCTTGAGTATCATTCAGTAGAAACTCTACCTCCACATAGACTAAAACGAGACAAGCCTAAACGATGGGCTGGGTCGACAAAATTGACGAAATGAACTTACTGAACCGACCCCATCGACTTCTAAGGAATGATACTCTTCGAAACTACAGTAAACAATTTTGGATAAACTGCACTAGATTATGATAGAATGAATGAAAGAATTTTGATAGCGGGATATGTTAATGTATCATGTTCGGAGACTTTGTAAGGGAATACGAGTCGATTATTATGTCAGACTAATTTTAAAGGTGTTTGCGTAGCTTTCACATAATTCATTTATTTGAAACCCTTTCGAAGCTTGCGTTTGTGCAAAGTAGACTTCTTTGAACACATCCATATCCTTTATTTATTTCTATGTATGTTTATTTATATATGATATATTTGCTATATTTCCTTCCTGACAATAGTCATCTAAAGTGTGACGACATCCACAGAAAATAAATTTTGCAAAGAAAATCCATAAAATCCATGACGACTAAGAATTTTTCAAAATATGTTTTTGAAATAAGTACTAAAACATCTTCGCGTGAATGAAATTTATAACAAATAGACAATTTCGGTATCAGATTGTCAAACGAAGGCCAAAGACCATTTTTTAATTTTCTTGTTATGGAATATACTTCAGTACTAGCGACGGTATATATATCAACATTGGGATATTTTTAGGCTAATATGTGCTGTTTGAATATGCCTATATGAATATTATTGCTTTTACCTGAAATTTTTGCCAACCTGTTTGGTGGATATGTTTTTCTTATATTTTCACTTTGAAATTGCAAACTATTTTGCAAAATCTAAACATGTAAATACAGTTATATGTACAACTGTACCTGTATCAAAGTGGTTAGGTTGACACTTTGTAAAATTTTCATATTTATAACTTTTATCAGTCATGTTCGGCTTAGTGGATTATTTCAGATTTTTAATGTTCTTTTTGAGGCTTAGGACTGTTCGATTTGAATTATTTCAGATTTTGAGCTTTTCTCTGGCTTCTACATATTTATGAATTTTTACGCTTTTTTTATCTTCATTATAATTTAAATTGTATTCTGAAACATATTTCATTTCTCGTAATAGCTTTATATTGAATGTGATTGTGAATAATAATTGAATTCAAAACATCTATAATCGAATTTCTTGCTCTTTTTCCTTCTTCAAAACTGCTAAAGAAGGGTAATTTTAAATATTTTATTTTTAACAATATTATGACATATTTGAATTTTATAGTAATGATTGTAATATTTTTGCCCATAAAATATGTATAGAATTACTGAGATATCAGCTATAAATTTAAATTTACTAAAGAATTGTATTATAAATAATGTAATTTATATGTAAAGTGCAAATATAATCCTTAGGAATAAATTTTATTATTATATTAATACAGTGTATAAGTTTAAAATGTAAGCCTAGGAATAAGCTTTTTATTGTTTTATATTTTATTACTTTTATTCCTTATTTTATATGAAAATAATTTTTTTAAATTGTACATGATGTTTGCTTCATTTCTTCTCCGAAGCGGTATATATATGCGATATATATATATCGCATATCCATAATAAAATAATTATATCATATATATTGCATATAAATATACACTTACAAATATATATATATCTTTTGCTATATACATATATACAGTTACTATATATATGAAGTAAAATTCATTATTTATTGCATTTGTAGTTCATAATCATTGCATTTGTAATCATGACAATCATTTAGGAAAAAATTAACAAAGACAAAAAATGTATTTTGATCATTTTACTATATATATATATATATATATATATATATATTTATATATATATATATATATATATATATAGTAAGTGTATGTTTGTATGGATTTAGCAAAAGATATATTTTATGAAGTGTATATTTATATATATTGTGATATAATTATTTATTTCAAGGTGATAATGTTTATGTATATATATATATATATATATATATATATATATATATATAGTAAAATATCGAAATAAATCACTATGACAAAACTAATGATAAAATTATACAATAATTACATTATAATTCCTCACAAACTAACGAAAATAAAAAAAACATATGTTTAGATAATTTAAATTTGCTCACTGTACTTGCAGCTAGGCGTAAATGTTTGACGGAAAGTGCAAGAAATCTAAAATGGGGCGTTTTGACGCCTCGGCTTTGTATCTGTTTTAGTAAAAATAAGTATGTTTAGTGTCAGGAATATAATTATTTTCAAGTCTTGAATAGTGTTACGAAAAAGTTATGTGGTTTTCGTGATAAAATAGTGAATATTATTATATTGTATGTTCACTGAAAATGAGTGATGTAATTACAGCACAGGTTGTGCAACTTTCAATTCGTTAGAATACTAAGTCTGTGATAATGTGACTATTTAATATGTAATTAGAATCTAATTGATAATCAAAAAAAATACACATTAATATGATAGATATCAACATTTCAGTCTATTTTACAAAATTTGTGATTAGGGGCGCTTTGCGATTAAAACTCAGGGAGGTGTGCGGCCGAAGGAGGAACTATTTTTTGGTGCGCGTTCCAGTGGTTATCTAAAATCTTATAAATGTTAATTTTAATTATTAATATGTTAAGTATGTAATAAAACCACCATATTTTTAAAAATGTTTAATCTTTTTAATATCAATGCTACTACTTATTTAATAAAGAAAATAACCCAAAGCGTATTTTATTTGTAGCTAGAGTTTTATATTTTATTACCTTATCATTTATTTGAATTCCTAGGCGTATCGATATCGGTATCAGTAATCGATATTTTAGTAAAAGTATCGGTATCGGTATCGTATATGGTAAAGGCGTATCGATGCATCTAATTGTAACTGTATTGCATTTTAGTGTTAAAATTATTACAGCGACCTAGAATACAAAACTTATAGTAAATTATTTTTGCACGCATCTGGTAACGACGTATAACAGAATATTTGTATGTGTGAGAATTCTTGCAATTTTAAGTATTTTCTGTGTGGAAGTCTATGTACTTTTACCGCACGTAAATCTCTCTTTTCGAGTAATTTTACTGCTCCTTCTGATAAAACGTTTTTTTTAAACATATTTTTAATTCAACGTTTCAAATAAATACAAAGTATGTAAACATTTCAAATGTTTATTTTTCTCAAATGTTGTGGACAATTATTTGTAAAATTTTGTATAAATCTTAGTTTATATACATATATTTTAATTACAATATGTTTTTATGCGTATTTATATGGAACGAAGACTATTTATTCTTGTTCATAACCGATACCTTTTTTCTGTGGTTATCAAAACTTAATTATCAAAACACAGACCTGATTTGAAGAATAAAAAAAGAGTTCTTTCACTACATAAACTCATCATTGTTAATTTATAATCACGACTGTGACAAGTTTTAATAAATAAAGATATGTAACAACACCACCAATATGAAAGCGTAGAAAAAATTTGGGATCAAAGCAAAAGTCGTTATGGCATGAATTTAGTTATGGAAGAATAACAGCTCGAAAATTCTATATGAAGTCAGCCTTTGTAAAAGTATTAATGGGACTCTCATTGCTGCTATTCTTGGTGCAAAGAACTCTAAATCTGGTGTGTTTAGCCAGAATAATAAATAGAAAAATTAGAATAAAACATAAAAAATAGTCGAAAAAGATTAAAAATAAAATTTAAAAGAAACGGTATACATATTTCAACAGAATGTTGCATGATTGCTGCATCACCGGATAGGATTAATGACAAAACTTCATTTGAAATCAAATGTCCCGTCAGCGAAAAAACTGCTAAAAACTATATTGACGAACAGTTTGATTACAAATAACTTTTTACTGGGGTACAAATGCAAATGTATTGCGCTCATGCAAACCAAAGTTATTTTTGTGTTGCTAGTAGTGATTTTGAAAAGATAATAAAGTGACTATAATAAAATTAATTATGATCATCAATATTTTTGTGAGATTATTAGCAAGTGTTATTTTGTATAAAAGTGTAACGAATTAAATTATTATGAAATTAAATGTGATTATTTAGCTATTTTTGAGGTCTTTATTCCTTATTAATTACACTGGTTCTGAATACATACAATGATATATTGAACTCTAAATGAAACACAGCTTTCATCACTACTTTAGCCTAAGAATCTTACAATGCTTTAATTTATAATGTGTAATCAAGATTATCCAATCTGGATGAAAAACATAGAATGAATATCACATCAATCATCGTACACCTCAGATAAATACATTTTACTCTCATCAAATGGTCACGACTCTTAGGTTTTCAAAATATTGCTATAAATGTTAATATGTTCAAAATTTTGTAAAGTTTTTTCATTTAGATCATCTTTCTGTTCAGAGCACTAATAATCAAATAATAATATATTGAACATGGCTCTATTATGACTAAATAAAATCAAAATTTAAATAGGTCGAAAATGCAAAGAAACTTTTACCAAGCTACATCAAAATGTATTAACTTAAGAAAAGTTGGTATTATTATATAGGAGCGGTGTAATTAGCATTTTAAAATGTTCCCTCAATCACTTTTATAGTTATCAAAAACCTTTAACTACATTCTTATTCATAGAAGTTTTATAAAATTGTAATGTCCGTGATACTACTACTAACATGTAAACACAGTTTATTTTTATTTCTAAAACTGAGTTTATGTCAATCACTATTTTCTATAGATTTCTAATTTTTTACATATATTAAAATTATATCTAAATCTTCTTAAATTTTTTTATTAAGAAAATAATTTTAATGAGTAACTCTTACCAAGTTTATTAGTGCTCAAACTGTCCTAATGCATAAATCTAACATAGCAATCAAATTAGAATTTCCAAAGGGAATACAGTTTTAATGTTAAATTCTCTGAGGTCTTCGAATCACGCTTTCAATGTGAATTCTTAGATTAACTGTTTGTTTAGTCTGTTTTCCCCTTTTAAAATTTGAGGCGAGTAGCAACATTAAAGGTTTCAAAAATGAACACTTTTTGAGATAAAACTTTTCAAGATGCTTCAAACCCTATCATCGAAAATAAACCAGCACCAGGTTGTAAAATTCTAGAAACTTGCTGTGTTCCACCAAGTTCACTACAATAATTCTGCAACCATTAAACATTAAAACTAACAAGACCATCTGGTGTACATGCGATCGGATATTTTAATGTATGTTAATTTTTATAATTTGACCAGGTCAATGCTTGGCAGACAGCTTTAGAAGTTTATTGGATTTCTATTTCAGACAGTCAGTAATGCATGTGACTTGATTGTATTTATGTCTAAAAGATATTGGTAGGCTTTTTTATTGATGGAGTTGAAAACTGTTTTATAAATTGTTAAAGGACTTTTACAATCTTTAGCATGTTATTAAAAATATGTTACTAACTTGGTAACTGATAACTTAAAATCATGTAATTGTAAAAGTTTATTTAATTTTATTTTCATCAAAGTAATAAAATATTTAGTTCAGTTATGTCAGCATTTGTTTTATTAAATTTATCAGAAAATAGAGTTCTTTTGGAAGGTCAATAGATAACTATTTTGATATATCGAAATAAACATACCAACATCTGGTTACAATTTACACTTCTAGTATAGTCTATGCATCTTTCTCAATAAAATTTAAGAAGTAGTTTTGCTCGCGCAGTGTGCATTGTTTCAATATAGGTCATAGCAGTGGCGGCGCTAGACCACTCGTGGACGTCGGCGACATCAGGTTTGCAGAGGCCTCTTTCATTTCCCAGTCAAAAGAAAATATTGAATTAAACGAGTCAAATTATAAACTAATGTATGACTATGTAAACATGTTTTATTACTGCATTGCTAACGAGTTTGCTAATCAAACAGAGCGCTAATGAAATTACTAAAATTAATTAAACACATATAAATTAAAATAAACTTTTCGGCTTTTAGCTACACTGAATTTTTTCAAGATTATGTCATAATTAACACTAGTCGCTATTTTAGCTTCAATTGATAGAACTGCTAACGTCTCTCCTGGCTCATCGTCCTTCTCAAGTAGGTCTTAATCAATTTCAACTTTGAGAAGATTCTCTCAGCGGAAACTGTACTGACTGGAACTGTGAGCATAATTCTAATTGTTATGTAAACATTTGGGTATACTTCTAAATTATTTTCTAAAAATGTATTAAGGGGTGGTTTGCGTCATTGATAGAGTCTAGTGAATTGGTTTTAAAGCTGGTTCTTCATATAGTTCGAAAGGCTGTATGTCGCTGCTTCATGCTTACCAGAATTATTGTACCTAAATCATTACAATGCTTGAGAGGTCCTCTTTAGATATAGATTTCAAATAATTGATGTCATAAATAAAACCAAATTGTTCAAAATATTCATTGAGCGTTTTAAATCGACATTCGGTGTCGACTATGATGATAGCATCTGTCATTGTGTTAAAAATTAACTCTATAGAGCATTTCAAGAGTTTGAATAGGTTCATCAATACGTTCATAACCGAACATTCGTTTTTCTTTCATTCTTTTTCTTTAATTGAGGCTGAATTAAGTACTTTCTCCACAAACAAACGAGCGTCTGCAACGCTTT